>PVKC010001561.1:0-49496 GCA_004027635.1 Crocidura indochinensis
GTTTTGCCATGAACTCTCTCCCATCCTATTTAATTTCTAACTTTAAGGTGCTATTAAGGTGGCTAGGGTAATTGCCTTGCAAATGGCTGATCTGAATTATCTCCCTCAATTCATATGGACCTTGAGCCTGCCAAGAGTGATCCCTATGTGTGTATTATACATATATATGCACACAAATTTATATGCATAAATGGAGAGATAGTTTATATAATATATATAAACTCTAAATAGAGTGGTGTTATTTTCAAGGTGAAATAATGGTAGCTCTCATCTGTGAAAAGTGCTTTCACATAGGATGATATTTTATTTCCTCATTCCACATCTTTCCTCAAAGTGATCATGAAGGGGCCAGAGAGATAGCATGGAAGTAAAGCATTTTCTTTGCATGCAGAAGGTCGGTGGTTTGAATCCTGGCAATCCATATGGTCCCCGAGCATGCCAGGAGCGATTTCTGAGCATAGAGTCAGGAGAAACCCCTAAGCACTGCTGGGTGTGACCCCAAAACCAAACCAAACCAAACCAAACCAAACCAATACAGAACAAAACAAAAAAAACCAAAGTGATCATAAAGCAAAAAAAAATTCTATTTGGATTTTGAATCAGAGGTAATTGTAAATCGTTTTATACTTATAGTCCACCATAAATTCACTAGTCAGTTGATATCTGTTGTGCTAAGGTATAGTGGCTAAAAATTTGAACTTGATTCCTTCTCTCTCATAGTGCACAAGTTTTTCTACTCGTACCTGTAAAGGACACAGGTTTGGGGCCAAAGTTCATAGATCAATCTGGGTGATTTGTAAATACCACATTTTGCCTTCTGGAATTATTATTATTATTATTATTATTATTATTGTTGTTGTTGTTGTTGTTGTTGTTGTTGTTGTTTTTGGGTCAGACCCAGCAGTGCTCAGGGGCTACTCCTGGATCTAAGCTCAGAAATCACCCCTGACAGGCTCAGGGGACCATATGGGATGCTAGGATTCGAACCACTGTCCTTCAGCATGCAAGGCAAATACCATACCAATATGGTATCTCTCCAGCCCCTGGAATTTTTATTCTTTATTTATGGGAACTCTTTAAATGTAAAAGCAGGAAAGCAGGTGTTTTATTTCTGAACCTAGGATTCCATCATTGGGGTGAAGCTTACTCCCTGTGTTAGAGTAACTGACCAAAATATAAAGAGAAATTCATATTGCTGGGAAAAAAATGCGGGTGAACCATGATAGAGCTTTATGTTCTCTTAGTTTCTGTTCATTTCAATAACTAGGAATTGATTGGAATCAGACATCTTTGCTTTTTATGTAGTTGAGTGACAATTTAATCATTAAATAGCCAAATTTCAGAAAAATAATTGTCATTTAAGGTTATTTTCTAGAAAATAACAACTTAAATCACTTCAATGTCCTCTCAGTTTGCCTATGAAAATTGAGTGATTGATTTGGATAACAATAAAAAATTTCCCTTACATGATTCTCTAGAACACCAGCAGAACACTCAGAGGCCAAAAAATAATTTCAGCGAAAGGTCTCTCTGCATTATTTATATTAAACCAGTTTTGGAGGCCTTTATTATTCAATCTGTTCCATCAGAAAACAGTGCACAGGGCCCCTAACTTTTTCAAGAGGTAAGTTGTTTCTAGATTTAACCTATGCTGAGTATTTCCTGATGGTTGAGAACTCAACCCTAACAATTTGGCCTGGATTTATTCAACTCCACTTCTTGAAAATCCTGTATCACAGTGATATCAAAGCCAGATATAATGAGTCCTGCCCCATATCTCTAGCCTCTCTTCTGTGTTTGCACCTCTCTCTGTCTAGAATTTTTGCGTTTCTCTGAACTTCCAAATCACCTGTTATAAAATGCCCATCACTCCAACTCAGCTGTTCCCTTGTATTATTTATAATAGACCCAGGAGAAAATGTTCATTCACATCAGAAAGATATCATGTCAGAGAGGAGAGAGAACTGACAATGCCATTTGGAGTAAAAACCTGCAACATTTAAAAAAAAAAGTACCGAACAAGGACTGTAGCAGAAGGTGACAATTGAGCGTGAACATGTGGCTGCCAAGAGAAGAGTCATCTGTGCTGATGACAGGCCTGGAGCAGTATTGAATGGGATCCAGGAACTTGGGAAATTGCTTGTTTTTGTGTAAGAGGATTGTTCAAGAATAAGCAAGCTAAAAAAAGTTTTTATCACTATTTTCTCCAGGACTAGATAATTAAGTGAATTATCTTTGGAGAACTATGACAAAGGAGGAGACACTTGGGGCAAATGAAAGCTTTCTGATTGATCTTGTCCAATCAATATGAACTCCAGGGGTCCCTGTTTAGTGAAAAAATTCAAAAGGCTTCTGTCATTCCCACAAGCTTTCTGAAAATCTTACATAAATTCTTAACAACAGATGGATTTGTTTACTTCAGATTCCGTGTGAATTCTCCATTTAAAATGACCTTGGGCCTTGGGCCCAGGACTCAGGTGGCTAAATCTCTTGTTTCTAGAAATAGTAAGGATGCCATCAATAACTCAGAAAATGCACCAACTTACTTTCTACCTTCAGAATCTGGGAGCTGAGTTCCCAAAGACTCACAGTTTCAGTTTAAAGATCAGCATCACTTCTTACTGGTGAAATACTATGGGCTTCCATGATTGATGGGAAAGTTTTCAACTTTTTTCATAAACGTATTTTTAAGTCTAAGTGAGATAAGAATATGTCCTATTTGCAAGACAGAAGCTGTGACTTTCAAAATTGTAACCTTTCTCCACTCATCCCTTAACCCTAGACTTGGGCTTCTTCTAAGCTACCATATTTGAATATGTGGCCTTGTCATCAATCTGGTTCCATAATACCTTGCCCTTTGAGTCAGATTGGCTCTTCTTTCTCTTTTAGTCCCCACAAAAGTCCATTATTGAACCCTGTGGTTTCTGTTCCCTGAATATCTCTTAAATCTCCCTCTTTCTTCCCATTAGTCTATCTAATGTGAGCTATTTTTCTCTTTTCCAACTATTGCAAGAGATTTCTAGTGCCTCTTCAGTTAATCTTGCTCCACAGATCTGCCTAGGTTGTGAAACCTATTGGTATCTCTCCTGTTTCACTGGTTTCACTGTGACTTTCAGTGTTTCTCATGACCTGGCTTCTTCCAGCTGCTCCAGCTTCATCCAACTCCATCTTTCCTTTCTCACTATGTTGGTTTTCCTTTGACAACAGCTATGCTCCTTTTTGCCTTTGATTAAGAACAGATGATCTTTTCTCTACCAGGAACTCTTTCCTATCCTCTTTTCTCCTATTTATCAAACCAATCCCTAGTCAACATTAAAATTTAGCTTCATCCCTGGAATGAGGCTTTGGCGGTAGGATACCTTTCTTGTTTGAAAACATCCTTGAGTTTTATCTCTATCATAGCCTCACCAAGTGCAATAATAGGCCCACAATGAATTAAACATCTAGAATATCTCCATAATATATGTAAGCACCACAACCAAATAAGGGACTTCTGGCACCTATTTCAGAGAGCTTCCTGACAGAGACCCCTCCCCTCAGAGATTGACAAGAGCAACAACAAAGACCTTATGTCCTACATTGGAATTTCTTCAGTCATTCACAATGGACTGAAAGTTGTGGTAGAACATATCTCATTAATGGTGGTTGACTAGATAGGGAAAAAAGTAGGGTGTTGTCTTGTTAATATGGCCTGTAACATGTCACATTCTCAGTAAGTCATTTTATATACACAAGGAATAAGAAATGATTTATGTCTATCGTTAAATGTGCTTTTCATGTGGCAGCTCATCAAAGCAGAGAATTGGGAGGTAGAGGAATTATCTTGTAACTACAAAGGAACGTGTGGGGATATGAAGGAAACTTCAATCAATCCTAATTTCTCTCTCTCTTTTTGGGGGGTACATACCTGGCAGCACTCAGTGGTTACTCCTGGCTCTATGCTCAGAAATTAATTCTGGCTCAGGGACCATATAGGATGCCAGAGATTGAACCTGCATCCATTCTGGGTTAGCCACATGCAAGGCACATGCCCTACCTCAGTGCTACCACTCTAGCCCTCTAAATTGTTTCTTGAGATTAATTCCTGAAGCATAATAAAATATAAACTCCATAGTCTCTTTATCTGTCTGTCTCTCTCTCACTCTTGCTCTCTCTCAATCTGAGGTGAAATCTTCCCTGGACAAGTTTGGTTATAACATCGTCCTGTGAAAATTTCTCTGTGGTCATTTTCATTCAAATATAAATGTAACTGTAGTTATCTTTCATGTGGCACCTTGAAAATTTTTTTCATGGCCTGTGTCTTCTTTATGCATATCATATACATATTATATATCATACATGTATGATATTGTAGAGCAATACTAGAAGCATATATTTTATACTATATTTCACTTAATCACATGTTCAGTAAATATTATATACATGAGGAACTAGAAATGATTGTCCATCCTTACATGTGTTTTTCATGTAGAAAAAGCCTATGTTATGTAAGTAAATTGGGTATTATCTTGTCATAAGAGACAAATTCTCAAAAGCATTTCTGGTGACTTTTTACAAGAAATATTGGTAAAAATTCTGAGCAAAAGATGAAAACATTAGTAAACATGCTACATATTACTCTTGGTGATATACCTTGAGCTGAATCTCAGATGCTATACTAATAAAACTTTGTTGCTATAAAAATGAGTAGCTGGGTATCTAGAGAGATACTACAGTAGGTATGGTACTTGTCTTGCACATGGTGGACTTAGATTTGATTCGAGGAAGTCCATATATTCATCCAAGCACTGCCAAGAGTAAATTATAAGCACAGAACTGGGGGCAATCTCTGAACATTGCCAGGTGTGGGTTCCTCAAATACTTTTTTTTTGTGGTTTTTGGGCCACACCTGGGGTTACTCCTGGCTGACTGCTCAGAAATAGCTCCTGGCAGGCATGGGGGACCATATGGGACACCGGGGTTCGAACCAACCACCTTTGGTTCTGGATCGGCTGCTTGCAAGGCAAACACCGCTGTGCTATCTCTCCGAGACCCCCTCAAATACTTTTAAAATGGGTGAGAAATGTGTCCACACAATTCACTTTAGTGAAATGTACATCATTTCTTCTCACAAAATACCATGCATTCTGGTGTCTCTAGATTGCTCCCAGACTAGTTTTTAATCCTGTTTGTTGTCATTCTAAGTAATAATTGTTGTTGGTTTGATAGAAACATTGTCATCATTCTTGCAGTGCAGTGTATCCTTGGGCATTTAAACATGATTCAGTCCAGCTTACAGTCTTTTGAAAGACAGATGGATGGAGGATTCAATTGATTGTGTGACAATAATACTCATCATATTCTTGGAAGACTTTAATGTTTTCATTTATGTCAAGCAGTGACAGTCAACCAACCTGTCTGGATATCTCACTAATGAATTTAATTTATCCTTTTGAGTAAAGATTGACTTGAGGGTGATAATTTTTATTATATTTATTATTGCAATATTGGCTTTCAGGGAATTCTTTGTTTTGATCTATTTGCTTCTAGTAGAAGTTCCAATAATACTAGATTCACTGAAATAACATTTAACCTATATCACACTTCCCAAAAGCACCTTTATTTAAATTCCATTGCTATTATTTTCTTATTAACAATATAAAGTTATGGTTAATTTATACAGTTGCCCAATTAGATGTTCAACTCCTAGGGTATCTAGGGTTATTGCTATTGCTCTCTTAATGATCTATAGCTGCTTATTCTTGACACACTTGTTTTCTCTGCAAAAGGAATAACAAGATCATAAAGTCAACAAATGTCAGTCATATATATATATATATATATATATATATATATATATATGCCCGGTATTGTCTAGGTTCTAAGGGAGCTTTCTATACATCCAGGTGAGTATTAAATATGAAAAGCTGTTATTCAGTATAGATGACTTATTGTTAATTTTTAAGTTTGTGGTTCAAATATCAGAGAGCTGAGGAAATGATAAAAAGTTTAAAAGAAAGTCATGGTTGAGGAGTGACAGCATCCATGTTGTAAAGGATTCAGCAGCTGAAGGGGATTTAGGACAAAATATAATAAAAGAGAGATCATCATAGACCTTTAAGAGACCCACTTTCAGCAAGGGATTTGTAATGAACAAACAGGAGAAATTTGGGGGCAAAGTGTGCTGATTATGGAAGGTTTTTATTGTTGGACAGGGCTTGATTAGGAGGGGCATGTAAGAGGATTTTTGGCTTTATGTGGGAAGACTATGGGAAGGCATTGATGATTTTAACCCAATCCCTAATATTCAAAAGAATTATCATGATGCCTTGTAAGGAGCTTTGGCTAAAACCTTAAATAAATTAAAGCTGAATGAAAAATTTAAGTTTAGGAATGTTTATCAGTTAACTTAAAAAGTTTTAATCCTTCTTTCTAGAGATGACTGAGAATTAGCTTAATGTCATCCCTCCTTCTTTATCTTGCCCTTTATATGTTCAATTATAGGAGATTTGCATTTGAAAAGTTTTATTATATATTCCAAGTAGGAAAATTGCACATTGTTGATAAATGTGTCTTTTATAATCTTTCCTGTTATTGGAACACTGCTAATTTTATTAACACTTCCTCAAAGGAAAGATGAAAGTGAAATAAATGCCTGTGCAAGTCCTTCATTATCTTGTCTGCCCTTGTCTTCCCTATTTTGCCAAAATTCTAATGGAAAAAAAGGGGGCTGCCCAGCAATTTTCTTTTCATGTAACATTTCACAACTCCTTTGGTCCATTGCTATAATGAAAATTGGCAGCTCTTGAGAATAACAGTAACTTATTCAGAGGAGAGCACCTGCTATGTGGACCATGAACAGCAGTGGGTCATATTTGTCTCTAGCACAAAAATGATAGCATTCTTCAAATGGATTAGAGGCAACTTTGTTAGATGCCAGAGGTTAGTTAGTTTTAGTACAAGAGATGGCAAAGCATTCTCTCCCAAATGCCCAGTCATCAATCTTCTTGCTCAAAATGATCGGAAGTCTGAGGTATAAAGTCTATAATACTGCAAGAGCATGACCATTTCTCTTTGGACTTTTCAGAAAGAAGACAGGGCGTTATATGTCTTACCAGCATTAAGATCAAAGACTATTATATCATTACCTAGTTTCTTCTTCTTTTCTTCATTACCATTCACCAGCAGGGAAAACAACATGTTTGATTTATACTAAATAATGATAGTATTATGACTTTTTATCATATAAGTAGTATTTTAATAAATATATTGGGTCAATGCTGAACTTAGGAGTGACTAACGTAGGTCTCTACATATTGCGATAATACTGCCGTTATGGATCAGAGTCTAATAACTTTTATTTGGAATTTATCTGAGACAGTAAATATGATGCACTCTGTTGTCTTAAATAATTAATGATGGTGCTGGATGGAGATGGATGGAGACCTTTATTCTTAGGCCCGAACCACGTGGCTCCATCCTCCATTAACCTGCGGGTCTGGGTCCAGGAAAGCGACGGTATTGAATTCACACACAGGCAGGCTTCAGGAGGCATCAACTTTATTCATGCCTTATCCACTACATGTGTGGCCTATATCATAACCAATTAAACATTCAGCCATTCTTAGCTAGCTCTGCGTCTAACTTCCTTCAGCCATCTTTCCTTTGACCTCCATGTTGGCAAAGGCCCAAAGACCAAAGACCAAAGACCTCAATCCTTAAAGCCTTATATCACCTTCCCCAGACCACTCCCAGGAACTGGGCGGCGTCTGCTGGTAAAGTTACAGGTCATATCCGCCCAAGAGTCCTCCCATAAACAGGTGGGTCTCAGGTAGATACATTTAAATCCAGGGTGGAGTTACAACACTCTTTTCTTTTTAACACCACATTATATTGCCTAGTTTCACCTATAACTTTAAACCAGCTTTTCTTTAAGTGACCTTCTACTGTGATCTAATAATAAGGTCTACTTTTAAAGCATATGAAATGTTATCAATGGACAAAATAAAAAAGAATAAAGTTGTATTTCAAAATGTAATTACTATGTGATTTCACCAAAAACCTATAGCACAATATCTCAAGGTTACAGACTTGATTAAGAAAATTTGCTATTAGGTATATACATTATTTCATATATGTTACAAATAAGTGATATAATAATTAACAATATCCAGGGATTTCAAAGTTAGACAATAACTTAAATTTGAATTCTTCTACCTTGAAGAAGTAACTGAACATTTCAGATTTCTCAAAGCAAAATATTGGAATATTTATTTCATAGATATTTGTTTGGATTAAACTATGGAATAGAGAATTGATTTTATTTAATATATATGTATACTTACCATTCCACTCATTTATCCCTTATAAGAAAATCCATTAAATGATAAATATCGATAGCAATGTAAAATTATTACTATAAAATATTTTATCTTATTTCTATACACTATTGGATGCTATGAAAACATCTTTTTATCATACTTTTGCTCTTGGAATTCCTCTATATGTTTTTTTCTTTACAGTCATTTTCTACTTTTATTTTAATATACTTTATTTTCTTTCTATTTATATCATGTACTTTAACAAAGGGTGAGCACAAAAGTGGGCTTGTTTTTTCAACTTCTGGAAGGAGTACAAACAAAGTCTATATAGCTATATGGGCAAAACCAGTTTTCTCTAAACTGGATATTTGCTCAATTTCCTTGGTACACAGGTCCAAGTTCTGAGGCATTTCTGGCGTTTCATCTTTTCTTAAGGGAGCAATTGATTACTACCTGGAAAGAAGTTACTCATCCTTCTTGTTTCCACTATCACTTCCTCTTTTTCTCTCTCTGTGAGCACTTTCTTTTCCTATGGAATGAAAGAGAACATATTTTTATGATGAAATTAGACAGTTTCCTCTCCTGCTTTCTGAATTAATTATGTTTCAGGCTAGTGATTCTCTGCTATGCTGTCAGGATCAACTAAGGAAAAATATAAGGATTTGTCTGAGGAAAGGACTAGCAGGTTACATGTATGTTAAGAAGGACTGTTAATCACAGCATACTCACTGTTATCATCGTATAATGTTAAAAGAAAGAAAACAAAAATTTGTTATTTTCTTAAACAAAATTGTAGAAACTAAGCTAGTCAAATCAATCTGAATTTGTGGAAATAGTCTAAGGGTAGATCTTATCCAAAAATAAGTGATAATCAGTTGGAGAGCTTAATATCTGGTATTTTGGGGGATAGGTATAGGAGAAATCATGACAGTATTACTTTCACTAAAGGGGGATAGATTTTTTTTTTTAATGAAAGGTACCAAAATTGCTGAGTAATACTTTTCCTTATTATCCTATAAAAGTTATCTCAAGTAAAAGTTTGACCTGGGGGCCCTTAAGAAAACACATTCCTGAAAAGTACACATCTATTGTATTTGGGGACTCTAATGTGATATTAACCTGGCCAGCACAGAAAAGCTTATGAAGTCTCAATCATGGTGAGAACAACTTTGTACTTCAATGCAGAGAATAAATGAGCAGCTACAACATATACTGGTAACCTAAAATTGATATCCTTTAGGAGTTTGTCTTTTTTCTTAACATCAGTTGTTATTTCATTATCCTTTAGGTAAAATAGAAAAGTGTTAGTTATGGTCATTTCAATACAATTCTAAACAGGTGTTACTGAAGCAAATTGTCCAGATATTTATAATTGAATGCCTAGTGTTGTTTCAGTTTCTTTTTTATTTTTGTGGGGTCACACTCAGCAGTATTCTGGGTTTATTCCTGGATCTGTGCTCAGAGATTACTCCTAGCAGTGTTAGGTAACTTTATAGGGTGCCAGGGATTGAACTTTGGTTAGCTGCATGAATGCAAAGCAAAAACCCAACTTATTGTTACTGCTCTGACAGAATATCCAGCTTTATGTGTTTTTTCTTATTGACGAGGTATAGTTCCTTAGACTTGATTGACTATTATTAATTTAAGGGCACATATGTATTAGCATAAATGCAAATGTATGCTTTCAACTGTAGTTTTTTTCTGTCTTTTTTTAAACATTTCTGTCTTGTTTATTTTCTTAACCACTATATTTTATAAATTTTAGGAATGGTCATTGAGGCACTATGATTTACTAAGTTGTTTATAATGAAGTTTTTCTAGGTGTCCAGTATTGTAACATTAATCCTACCACCAATGGCCCTATTCCTTTACCAAAATATCACGTTTTCTCCCATGCCCCAGCCAACTGCCTTAGCAGGCATATAACAAATTTACTTCATATTACTTGATATATTTTCTTTTTTAAAATTTTTATTGAGACCATTGTGAGTAACAAGTCTTTCACAGTTATATTTCAGGGATATAGTGACAGTGAATTAGGGCCATTCCCACCACCAGTGTTGATTTTCCCATCATGCTATTCCATACCTCTACCCTCAGCCCCCTGGACTACTAGTGTAACAGGTCCATTTTATGTTTATCTTCTTACAATTTGATTCTCTTGATTCTATTGTCATTGACTTTCATTTGGGTATTTAGATCTACCCATTCCCCCTTCCTCCCCCCCCCCCCCCCACACTCAATGCTCCTGAGACTACTTGGTCCCTGGGTCCCATTCACTTTTTTTCCTTTTCTAAATTTGTAGAAAGACATAGAAATATGAGGAGGAATAAAATGATTCTAGTTCTAAGGTTCTATAAAAGACATAGTATCTTCTATCTAGAAGATATAAATAAAATTAAAAGAAGAGGGAAAAAGGGATCAGATGTGGCAAGCTTTTTCCCATAGGTGCAATAAATATTGGGGATATTAGAAAGAAAATTCCCTTGGCTAAGAGATACAGGTTATCTCCATCCATGAAGCATACTGTCAGAAGATCTACTACAGGCTCCAGGCATGTTGTTTGTCCATCTCCAGAAAAAGTTCTCCTCAGATGCAGTTGTCAAAGTCAGTCTTCTATAATTAGAAATCTTGGTTTTCGCACAGATCCTAGGACAAAGCCTAGGATAAAGTCTTTATTTATGGTCTCAGGAAAAGTTCTGCTTAGTCAAGGTCTAGTCAGTCTTCTGTAATTAGAGATCTTAGTTTTTGCACAGATCCTAAGATGGAGCATCTTCTGATATAGTGAGTTAGGGCAGCCTTCCCTTAGATCTAATTATTGCTGTTTCCTCATAGTCAGGATGTGAACCTACCCTAGAGCAGTTTGGGCATCGTATAGCAGGCATTTGATTACTGGTGCTGGTGCCGAAAATTGTGTCGGTTCCAATGTTGTGATCTGAGGTTTGGGGTTGGACAGTGGATGTCCAATCAATTCAGGCCTAAGTCAAGTCTCCATGACAAATCTTTATGAAAGGTTCTCCTGCATTATAAAATTTATGAGTTCTTTCTTTTCTTTCTTTTCCCATTTTATTGTGCCTATGCAAAAAGGAACAATGCCACATGATACACATGATAAAAAGCTAAATAATATCTATAACCTGATTTTATTCTGAATCATATCCCAACAAAGACTTTTTACTAGAATTTCCTACTAAGCAGATCCAAAAAAGCGATGGGCAAACTAACTACATATGGAAATAGAGACCAAGAATTATAACCATTAGGGAAATGCATCTACAGAAACATATAAAGGAAATATAGATATACCCTTTAAGTCTTTTGAAATAGCCATAATAGAGTGTGGGGGCTTAAATTCAGAGCATTCTCAATCTACCCCATGGTCTTGTGGAGTCTGAAGTCGAGGATCAGGTAGTTGAGGGCCTCTTGGGAGCCTAATTCTGTAGCAAGCAACAGTCCACAGTGTGTAGGGGAAGTGGGAAGAAAAATGGCCGCATAAAATGGGTCTGTGTAAGTGGTGGCTGCAGCTTTTTCCTGGGTTAGACATGGTAAGCCGAGCTGTTGTCCTTTCATTTGGGAGTCAGCTGGCAGCTTGCTTCTAGTTCCTGAGGAGTTATGAACTGAGGGTAAATAGTGGTAAATAGGGTGTGTTAGCAGATCAGGTTTGAGGGGGTGAGAGGATAGAAGATGATTTTTAAGGTGGTAGATGGAGGGAAAGAGGGATATTAGATAATAAGAGCTATATAAAATTTAGACAGGGATTATGTACAATACAGATTAGACAAGCATAGAAGAGTCCACTACATATACACACAGACACACACACACATATAGACAAACAATGGAGATCTATTTTTAGATTACAGCTGAAGTCTGACCCTTATGAAATGGGTCAGAGCTCTTAAAAAATAGGGCTGGCACATGGGAGTGAGTGTATTTTCCAGTTTCTAGACAATTCATCTAAGTGGGTATAAAGTTTTCTAGATAAGAGTTTCTGGGGTTATATTGTGCATAATGCATTCTTAGTAAAATCATACTTTTCACATCTAAGGTAATAAGCAATATGATAGTGATCTCTGTAAGAGGAGTCCACTCCATGTAGTATCATCTACCATATCTCCTGGAAGCAAACTGACAGTACGGACATTATGATCTAATAGTAAACTAGCTTGGTTTAAAAAAGCAAACACAAAAATTAGTTAAAATATAGTCAATGAGCAGGGCCAGTAACAAAAGTTGATGGTGTGCAGTTGCCTATTCCAATGGTCTCTTTGGACATAAGCATTAAATCATAAATAACGGGTTGATATGGAAAATGGAAAAATTACAGTATTTTTCAAAGCATTATTATGTTGAGAACTATTTAGAGTATACTATGGTAAGATACTGAAATGTAAAACTCAGACATCAAACTATATCTTCAAGAACACCTGTGAACAAAAAAATGTTAAAAGTTATTATAGACATAATAAAATTAAAACACTAAAACATCCTAATAGTGACCTCTTTAGTACGAGTTCTTGGATTTTGAATGCATAATGCACCTGTTTTTGTGGATAAAATTATTAGAACATTATTGTAGATCTCTGTGATGAGATGTTAATTGAACACCTGTTCAGTATAAATAGCTATATCTGTTGCTAAAGATTTCTTTAAAGTATATGTTTCTCCTCTTACACTCAGTTTGTTTCCTTCTATTCACTATTCCCTGGCACCTAAGGTATTGGAGATACTACCTATTTAGACTATTGTGCTTCTTCATGTAGATATTCTAAATACCACATATAAGCGATATCATTCTGTATTTATCCTTATTCATCTAGCATACCACTTTTAACATACTTTCTTCTAGACCTATCTATGTTGCTTGTTGCTGCAAATTGTATGATTTTATCATTTTTACTGCTATGAAGTATTTCATTGTATATATATATATATATATATATATATATATATATATATATATATACACACACCACATCTTAATGATAAACTTGTCTGTTGATGGGAAATATAGGCTGATTCCAAGTCTTAGCTATTGTACTGAGTGCTGCAATGAATGGCAGTATGCACACATCCTTTTGGATGAAAGATTTTCTGTCCTGGGGATAAATACCTATTGATGTGTCATAGGAAAGCTCAATTTTGAATATATTGAGAGCTCTCCATACTATTATCCATAGGGATTGAACTTGGAAGCATTCCCACAGCAGTGAAAGAGTTCCTTTTTCATGACACCCCACCAACAGAGATTGTTTCCATTATTTTTGATATGTGCCATTCCTCACAAGTATAAGATGATATCTCATTGTTTTCTTGATTTAGATGATGAATATTTTTATGTGTTTGTTGGCTATCTATTGATATTCCCCAGAGAAGTGTCTGTCCATTCCCTTTCCCCATTTTTGAGTTTTTTTTAGGTATTGTTAAGCTAACCTTTCTGAGCACTTTGTATATCCTAGATATCAAAACTTTATCTGATCTGTTGAGTGCAAATATTTTCCCCCAATTATTTAACTGTAATCTAGTTTTAGCCCATGTTTCTTTTACCATATAGAGACTTTTAGTTTGATGTAGTCTCATTTATTCAGATTTGATGACAACGTTCTTGCCATTGGCATCCAATCATCCAAGACTTTTTTGAGGTATAAGTCTTGAAGTGTTCTATGTTTCCTCAATGAACCTTTTCAAAGAACCAACTTTTGCTTTCATTCATCTTTGAATTGTTCTTTGAATTTCCCCTTAACTGATTTCTGCTCTAAGATTTGTTATTTCCTTCTGCCTACCTATTTTGGTTCATTTTGTGATCATTTTCTAATATTGTAATTTGTATCATTAAGTTATATATGTAGGCACATTCTTCCTTCCTGATGTGTTCTTGCAAAGCTGTAAATTTTCCTTAGTACCGCTTTTGCTAGTTCCCACAAATTCTAATAATTTGTGTCATTGTTATCATTTGTTTCCAGGAATCTTTTGATTTTCTCTTTGATTTCATCTCTGACCCATTGGTCCATTGGTTATTCAGGTGTTAAAGTTTTCTGTGTCTATTTGTAGTTCACTTATAATTTCAGTGCATTATGATCTGAGAAGGTAGTTTGTATAATTTCTATCCTCTTGATTTTATGGAGATATGTTTTATGAGCCAGTGTGTGGCCTATCTGCTAGGCCACTTTTTTCCATTTCTCCTTTTAGAGCTAATGTTTTATTGTTAGGTTTCAACCTGATGGAGCTATCAAGGAGTGACAGTGCATTGTTGAGGCCTCCCACTATTTTGTGTTGCTATTGATGTCTTCTTTCAGATATGTCAAAAATTGTTTTAAATATTTTTCTGGTCCCTTATTGGGTGCTCATATATTTAGGAGTGTGATTTCTTTCTGTTGTACATATATCTTTATTATTACAAAATTTTCATCTTTGTCCATTATAAATTTTAAGTCTAAATTTGTGTCATCTGATATTAATATGGCCACTCCTGTATTTTAAGGGAGTTGTTTGCTGGGATGTTTGTCCTCCAACATTTGATTTTGAGTCTATGTTTTGACTATTCAGATGTGTTTCTTGTAGGCAGCAGAATGTTGAATTCAGTTGTCTGATCTATTTTGCCACTCTGTATCTCAACTGGTACATACATTCCATTGATATTTAGAGAGATAATTGTCATGGTATTTAGTGTAATCTTTATGCAGGAGTTTGTTGTGTCTGTTGGTCTGCCTTGTCTTAAAGTAGGCTTCTCAGTTAGTCTTTTAAGGCTGGTTTTGAGTCTATAAAGTTTTTAAGCTGCTGTTTATCCGTGTTTATGCATCCTTTCTTCAAACCTGAATGTGAGCCTGGCTGGGTAAAGTATTCTAGGCAAATCATTCATTTAATAGAGTTTTGTCACTATATTCCACCACTGCCTTCGGTCCTTGAGGGTCTCTTGTGACAAATCTGCTGCAAATTCTAAGGATGCTCCTTTGAATGTAATTTTCTTTTTTGGTTTTGCTGCTTTGAATATTCTATCCCTATCAGTGGGATTTGTCATTGTGACTAAGTTCTGTCTTGGGTGCTTTTCTTCAGATCTCTTTTATCTGGTCCTCTTCAGGTATGCAGGATTTGGTTTCATGCAGTCTTTAATTCTGGGACTTTCTCTGTAAAGATGCCCTTGACTTGATTCTTCATGGGCATTTACTTACTGGGTCTCTGGGACTCCAGTGATTCTTATATTCTTTCTGTTGAGTTTATCAAAGACTTTTATTTTCATCTGTCCACATTCTTTGAGAATTTTTGTCATTGTCAAATAATTTGCTTTAAGGCTCTTTTCCAATTTCTTCTGTTGTAGTGAGTTGTTAGGCATCTCATCTCTCTCAGCTCACTGATTTGGTCCTCAGCTGCTATTACTCTGTTGGAGAAGCTTTCCAGTGAGGTTTTCATTTCATCTACCAAGTTTATCCATCCTGCTATTTCAGTTTGGAGTTTTCTGATTTCTATTTTCCATATCCTTTTGAATATTATTTGTGGTTCGTTCATATCAATTCATGCTTTCTTTGAGTACTATGAGAATTCTCCAAATATCTTCTCTAAACTCCTTATCTGAGAGACTAAATAAGTGGTTGGCAATTTTCAGGTAATCAGAGTTGCCATCTTCATTCTCTATTGCATGGTATTAGCCTACATTGTTTCCCATTGTCATGCCTATAGTGTGATGTTTTCTGTGTGTAGTGCGAGGGCTCATTGACTAGGACATGTGTGCAATTGTGGAGTGAAACAGAGCAGCCAGGCTCTGCCCTTCATGATAGATCCAACTCACCTCAGTTGACATGGTTTATGCAGCCTCTTCCGGGCAGGGTTTGTCCTAGCACTGGAAGCCATGGATTTTGGTCAGAGCCACATTAGGAAGCCTTAGTAATTTTATTCAGACTATTTTCTACCTTCTCCTGTTTCCTATCTCTTCTCTTCTTCTCATCTTGGAGCTCCTTGATCTCTTGTCAAGCTTCTGTTATTCTGCTGTTCAAAGATTCTATTGAGTTTTAAGTCACTTATTATGTTCTGCATTTCTGCCATTTTTGACTATAGTAGATTTTTCTTTTTCAATTCTCATACTTTTATCTTTTGATGACCATCTGTGCTATCATTCCTTTAAATGCATTAAACTCATATTATGACTAAGTACATTGAGGATTTACTGGTGTTGTTTTATGTCTTTAGTGATATTACTTTTGCTCATTCAGCTTAGTAAACTTCTACATGTTTTTCTTATTACTCTTCTGCCATTGTTGTACTGGTGATGTCTTCATAGTTAGACACCCTGGAGTTAAACTGGATGTTGCTCTCTGTGTTCTCTGCCTATCTTCACATAATTCCGAAAAAGTAACTGTGAGAAACCCTTAATTTGTTGAGTATATCTGTTGCACAGCATAAAGTTGTGGTATGTTCCCTTAATATTGCAGAGGTCAGGTATGGAGGACGTTGGCACCATCCAGTAGAGAGTAGCTCTATCTCCTGGTCTGGAATAGGTTCAGTGAATTCAGTTAAAGACAAGACTCCTTTGGAATGGTGGAGCAGCAAACTGAAGATCAGTTATGTAGACTTCTGATTAACATGGTCAACTCCCTTTCACCTATGCTTAAGTTATATTATGGGGAGTAAATGTGGAGAAAGCATCATAGTATGAAAACCATATTAGATTCCTACAGACATGTACATTAATTGTGGCTTTGAAAATTTAAAATGAGTGATTTTGGGCAATATATCTAAATTGCATAAATAAGTCTCTCTTTAAAATACTTTTGTTAATATTACTTGTAAAGTTTATAAATTTTAAGATTGCAGTATCTTACCTCTCTCTATATATATACAAATATATATATATATATATATATATATATATATATATATATATATATATATAGCTTCTGTATGCCAATCACAAAAGAACCAGTGCTTATCACTCCCATGAGAAAATTAACTCTGTTACCAGTTACTTGGAGCCCTTTATTCACTCACTCTCTAGCTACCATCATATTTTTCACAGAATGAAAGAGAAATTTAAAAATCAATTTTTATTGCTTTTCATTGTTTTATATCACAGGATTTTAGGAGCAGTCCCACACTCCTTTATGTGTGTAAATCCTACAATGTCAACTACTAAAGTTCTAGTGTTATCACATTATCAAAACGACCCTCTCTAGCAATTCCTGCCACTCTTCCCTTTTCTCTCTGGAAACCACATTCTAAAGTTATTTTTACTTTGATTTGTGCTTTTGTTTTTTGGGGTTATTTATATTTCTCCCAAGAGTGAATTCATCACGTAAGTGTATTTCACTTTTAACCTATTTCATTTAGCTCGATCATCTCAAACTCTATCTATATTGTTACAAAAGGCAAGATTTCTTTTTGAGTTGCATTCCTCTGAGTATATTTACTACATTTCCTTTATGTAGTCACTTATGAATAATATTTAGGTTGTTTCCTGTTTAAGCAATTGTGAATGATATGAGATGAACATAGAATTGCTTTTACCATTTTGATCAGTGTTGTCAATTTATTCAAATATGTAAGAATCTTTTTTAATAATATTCTATTTATTGAGTCTCACTTGGTGTATAGGTCAAGGGTTTACTGCATGTGCTGAGACATAGCTCCTGATTATGGTTCAGAAGTTCCTTTTATTTATTATGCATATTGACTAAATTATATGGTTAATTTAAAAGTTTAACTTATTGAATGGTATGCTTAATATATTAATCCGTTAAAATATATTCTTACTGTTAAATATATATTCAAAGCATCATTTGTGAAATTCTTGCTTATTGTAGGTATAATCATACTTACTAATCAAAAATTGTTTTTTTGTTTTGCACCACACCTGCACTGATTGGGCCTTATTCTTGGATCTCTGCTCAGGAATCACTCCGGGCAGGGTTCATCGAATCATCTGGGATGTTAGGGATCTAACCCAGGTTGACTGTATGCAAGGCAAACTCTCTTTCAGTTGTATTATTACTAATCAAAGAAATTTATACACTACTATTCTCAGAAAGCAGTTCTACAGTGGCTAAGGGAGGTCAACACTGGTGATGGGAATTGCCCTAAATGATTGTCATTATACACCTTACATAACTGTGAAACACTTGTCATTTACATAGGTCTCAATAAAATTATTTAAAAAAATCAATTCTACCCTTTTAGATAATTATATACAAATATATTACTGTATACAAACACATACATTTTCATTCTAGATATCGACTAAATTTGTTTTAGAATTGACCAATAAGACATGGTGCACAAAGGACTGGGGTAGAGGGGCAGAGAGGCTGATGCTTCTTATATATGCCATTGATGATGTGGCTATGATCACCAATAAATCTACAAGGGAACCTGTTTGCTGCTCACAGAAGTATTATCAGTTCTGTATCTATATCTGTTCTAACAGGTACAAATACGTTGGATTGAGCAGTCACTCTTTGGAGCCTCTAACATTGCAAGGCCCAATTCTTTAGGTAGTGAAGTGATGGTATGATATGAAGACAGGTATTTACCTAATGCTAGGTAAAGCTGATGTATGAGAGCCCCAGATTTTATTTGTTCCCACCCTTCATAAAGTTATGCTATGTCTTTCACACATCCCTGAAACACTATACAAACTCATAGGGTGGTTCCAATGTATCTGGCTCTTCTCTCTGGGAACCATCATGCAAACGTTTTTAACTAAGAAATGAGAGATGTTTGTAGTCCTATAACTTTTCGTTTGTTTGTTTTTTGATTATGCTGTTGTGGGATGACTCTAGCTGATTGTCTGGAATTTTATTGTTTAGTACGTGAACCCCTGTATTTTCGCTTTTGGTAGGTAAGAGTCTAAATATTGAGCACAGAAAGTAAGAAGAGCATGATGCTAATGAATTATAGTTGTCTTTGATAATGACAGAATAATAGATTAGGTGATATGACCAATATATTTGTGTTTCAAAGTTATAATGTGAAATATCAACTTTTGCTCTTATCTCTCTGCTCTCTCTCCTTGCTCTTCTCTCTTCTCTCTTCTTTCTCACTCTCTCCTCTCTCTCCTTTCACTACTCTCTCACTCTCATCTCTGCTCTCTTCTCTCTCCTCTTTTACTCTCTCCTCTCTCACTCTCATCTCTCTGCTCTCTCTCCTCGCTCTCTTCTCTCTTCTCTCTCCTTTCTTCTCTCTCTTACCTCTCTGCTCTCTCTCCTTGTTCTCCTCTCTCTTCTCTCTCCTCTCTCTCACTGTCTCCTCTCTCTTCTCTTTCCTCTCTCTTCTCTCTCCTCTCTCTCACTGTCTCCTCTCTCTTCTCTTTTCTCTCTCTTCTCTTTCTCCTCTCTCTCACTCTCTCATCTCTCTGCTCTCTCTCCTCGCTCTCCTCTCTCTTCTCTCTCACTTTCTCCTCTTCTCTCTCCTCTCTCTCACTCTCATCTCTGCTCTCTCTTCTCTCTTTCACTCTCTCCTCTCTCTCTTGTCTCTCCTCTCTTCTCTCTCCCCTCTCTCTTCTCTCCTCTCTCTCTCACAAAAGAAAAAGAAAAAAAGAGATATCAATTTTTTTCTTAATAGAATCATCTTTATCTTATTTCTATTTTCTCACTGCATGAAGCATATACATTCATTTAAAAGCAATGACACAATGGCAAATGGCAAACATTTAAAAAACATTTTTATTTATTTATTTATTGATTGATTGGTTGGTTTTGGAATCAAATCCAAAGGTGCTCAGGACTCACTCCTGGCTTCTGCACTAGAAACTGCCCCTGGCAGGCTGGGGGACAATATGGGATGCCGGGAATCGAACCGGGTCGCTCCTTCTGTGCCCTACTTCTGTGCTATCTCTCCAGTCCCTGGCAAACATTTTTTTAAAAAAAAATGTAAAAATTACCTGTAATGTTTAGGAAACTTTTTAATGTATAGCTACAGAAAAAATGAATTTAATTAAAATTATCTTTTAATGCTATTTATGAAATTTATAACTTGTTTTTGCTATGTTAAAATGATGTATGTTCATTGCTCTGCATCTTGTTTTACTCTGAACGCATTGTAAATATCTTCATGTTTACAAATTAACATCTGTCTCGTGGGTTCTCAACAACAGCATTACTGACCTTTTATGACATATAGGGTTTTTGTTTCATTTTGTGGTGAATTAATTGTCTAGTACCTTGTATTTTTAGTTGTCAGATTTCTACTAGATTGCATTTAGACCCATTCTCTCACAACCCATCCCAAGTCAATGACATCAAATATGTTTTTGGACAGTACCAAGTGTCCACTAGCAAGATAAATATTACCCCTGGATAAGAGTCACTGAGTCGATTTTTTTTCAGTAGCAACATTTTACACAGTAAATGAATGAACACTTTAGAACATGTTTGAACCACTTTATATTTTCTGCTAGTTTAGTAGTGGGTGGAATGGTGATGTAGGAGCCAGGATTGTAAATCTTTATACATGTCCATTTGTCAGTTTATTTAATATTTTCAAGAGTGAAAATATTCAATAAAAAAGATGCTCAAAGTTAGCAAATAGCACCATATTTTGAAAGCTGTTTTTGGGCTTACCCCCAATTCTGTGCTCAGGGATCACATCTGGTAGGTTTTGGGGACCATATGTGATTCTGAGGATCAAACTCAGGTAAATTGCTTTGTATGCATACAAAAGTTGAATACAGGGGCCGGGCGGTGGCGCTGGAGGTAAGGTGCCTGCCTTACCGCGCTAACCTTGGATGGACCACGGTTTGATCCCCCGTGCCCCATGTGGTCCCCCAGGCCAGGGACGACTTCTGAGCACATAGCCAGGAGTAACCCCTGAGCGTCACTGGGTGTGGCCCAAAAACCAAAAAAAAAAAAAAAAGTCGCATACAAAACAAGCACCTTACCCCCTGTACATTTTTTTAGCCCTTCAGTATCCTGTTTTTTTTTTTTTGTCATCCAGAATATAATTAAGAGTAGTGGTTATAGTTAGGTTTCAGTAATAAACAGAATACCCCCCTTCACCAGTGCAACATATACCCACCACCACTATCCTCCCATCTTCCCCCACCCCTGCCTGTATTTGAGACAGGTATTCTACTTCTTGTAGATTACTGCATGTAATCATGGTGCTTAAATAAAGATTTATATAAAGAAAAAAGTATAGACTGCTCTCAAATGCAGTTTAGGAAGAAATGAGACAATATTTGCTTAACTGGCAAGGTTTCTTTGAAGTCTCAATACCAATTTATATTTGTTTATATTAATCACTTGTCTTCACATACAACACATTAAGAATGCACTTTTGTATATTAAAAAAAGAGTGGTTATAATTAGGATAATAAAAATTTTTTCCAGATACAAAACCCACGTCTTAGTCTGTGCAAACAGAACATTGGTTATCACTGAGTTCCTTTCAATTAAATGAGGGAAGCTGATGGTAGCCGATGACACAGCTTGAAACCATGCCTCCTATATTTATCATGGACTTCAGTACCTTTTATTGACAGAACATACAGGTTTAGTCCCAGTGTTACCAAATAGAGGGGGCGGGAATAGAAGAAACTAGAAATTTTTATTTTTATGTAGAAATCCAGACCCCCAAATTTGTCAAGTCTAGAAATTATCTAAACTTGGAGAAAAACATTGCTAGCTAAATAAAGCACATTTTCAGTTCAAATATGGCCCATATGTTAGTTGCTAGTCTTCATCTTTTAGCAGAGAGGGTAATCATTGGTGGTGAGCTCTGTGTTCTTGGAGTTTCAATTATTTGTATGGAAGACCATCAAGATATAACTTTTTGGCAGCGAGCGGAGTTTTGACTCATTTTGTGTTGGTAATGGTTGACTTTTCCCAGAATCCCCTCTGGTTGTTTGCTGCCACAAGTTCCGAGTCTTACAGTTGCTGCTGGCTCCTGTGTTCTCTGGTGAATCAGTCACTGCCATTTGATGCCTCAAAAATCTTCCCATTTTCAGCACAGAATTAATTCCATGAGACTGGGGAAGATTTGTGGAAAAGATGCTTCTACATTTAGTCAATATTAGAAATATGCAGGCTTTGTACCTCCTTGAAATCTGAGTTTCATTGGAGATCTTTTAATTCAAAGTGTTCATTTCACAACTTGGGAAAGCAAGACTTTAAGAACAAGAAATAATTTAGCTCTTTCTTTGGATATATTTCCCTTCATAAGATTTATTTGCCATGCCTTTAATAACTAACTTTTGTAGAATGGTGCCTCTCCTCCTATCATTTTAATGAATTTGTCTAATTATTCATGTTTTTACAACCCATCTTTGTAAAAAAGGAAAAAATCCTTAGGTTTCTGTGTGGTAATCTTAAAATTTGCACAACTAATTACAAACCCCTTCTTCACACACAGGTATTTTAAGGAAACTTTGGTTCTATTATTTTTTTAATTTTTAAAACAATTATTTTTATTCCCTACCCCTCCCCTCAATTTTTAAAACAATTTTTAATTTTTTGTTTGCTTTTGTTTTTTGGGTCACACCTGCACAGTGGTTACTTCTGCCTATATCGTCAGAAATCAGTCCTGGCTTGGGGGACCATATGAGACACCCGGGAAGCGAAACGTGGTCTGTCCTAAGTTAGCACATGCAAGACAAACACCCTACCACTTGAGCTCCAGCCCCTGGTTTTATTATTTTTTTAAAATATCTTTATTTAAGCACCATGATTACTAACATTTTTGTGGTTGGGTTTTAGTGATGAAAAGGAACACCCACCTTCACCAGTGCAACATTCTCACCTCTATTATTCATTTTTTTTTTTTTTGGGTGGGAAAGCACACCCAGTGACGCTCAGGGGTTATTCTGGCTATCTACTCAGAAATAGCTCCTGACTTGGGGGACCATAAGGAACTCCAGGCATCAAAACCAGGTCTGTCCTGGATCAGCAACATGCAAGAA
This sequence comes from Crocidura indochinensis, assembly GCA_004027635.1. Classification (NCBI taxonomy): domain Eukaryota; kingdom Metazoa; phylum Chordata; class Mammalia; order Eulipotyphla; family Soricidae; genus Crocidura; species Crocidura indochinensis. The sequence continues at coordinate 23,182 of PVKC010001561.1, forward strand.
AAATAAATGCCCTACACTGTGCTATAGCTCCGGCCCTGATATTCTGGTATTTTTATGAAGAGCATCATTTTGGTCTGAGTATGAAAGAGGAAGATTTTTGTGGTATTCTATATATTTTAAGACTAGATTTTGTTATATTTGAAAGCTGCCTTACTAACTGAAAAGAGGGGATGCTAAAGACACAGAAACGTGTGATAATGAGCAAGCTCTAAGTAGGAGTGGATCAATGGACGGCTTGTAGCATTGGTTGGTAAGTGATACTGTGTGGTTACTATGGATTCAACTTGCTGACTTTCTGCACCCACTGTCACCAGAAGCTGTCTGCTATTGAAAAAGTCAGGCAGAGCGACTCACATGGCATAAGAAAAATGTTATGTGTGAAAGCAGGCCTGGATTCTGGTGACTACTTCCCTGCTCAGTTGCTGTCAGTAGTTTGAGATACTTTTAGGGACAGTCCACCAGTGTGATACTTAGGCTGGTCAAGGTCAGACCTTTCAAAAATCTGATTGCTTGTTGGCAATGCCAGCAGCAGAATTGGTAGCTTAAGCTCTCCAAGAAAGGGCAAATCATACATAACGTAATCTATAGGTCTGGATTTTATAAACTTCTTTGAGCCTTAACATTCTTACATGGTGGCTAGAGACAGATACATTTATTTTTATTTAATTTTTCAGGTCACACCCAGAGATGCTCAGGGCTTACTATTGGCAGTGCTAGGATGAATGCTTATGAACCTAGCTTAGGCACATACAAGGAAAGTGTTTTAATTTAATTACTATACTATCCCAAGGCCCAAAATGCAGTTGTTTGCCCTATCTTTTGGTGATGCGATAGAAGCAACTTTGTGGATACAAACTGTCTCACATGTGTGATGTGTTTATTTTATGGATTGGATTGTTTTCTTCCAAATTTCAAATTTTCTCCAAAATTGAAATCCTGACATCCAGTCAGAAGAAGGGAAATTGTATATCACAGGAAAATTATAATTCATCGGACTGTTGCTTTAAGTCTAAGAACTACCCAATGCCTAGGCTAAAGAACTGGAATATGTTTTTTCCTAATGCCTTGATAGTGCACATGACTGTACTAATGTCTGATCTTAAATTCCAGCCAACACAGCTATAAGAACATAAATTTCAGTTATTCAAGCTATGCATTTGTGATGGTTTAAAATGGAACCCTGGAATAAAACAAACACACACAATTATGTGAAACAGTTATGACACAATAACAATCTCTAGTGTATCTCAGGTCAGTACAAATATGGTCCTGATATATCAGGGGATTATTAATAATAAAGCAGCCTAAGCTGAAGCAGAACTTAGATAGACAAACTTGGACTGTAAGATCTCTTGAGTAAGGACTCTCTCTGTTGTACTTTTCATTCTTTTTTTTTCCTCACATCCAGAACAATGTGCTGCCAAATTTATTGGTCAAATAGATTAATGTGATAAGATAAATTACTGTGATAAGTTTTTTATTTTTAACTTTTTTAAAAGCTGAGGTAAACTATGCATATTAAATAGTATTGTTTTATCTATTTTAAGTTGTACAATCTAGTGATCTTAACAGTATACTTATTAAATACATTACTTGATGTTCTTGCTAATACTTGCTATTTTTTGCTAGTTTCTTTTTGATATCTCTTTGGTAAAAGGGAGTCATGGTAACAGTTCTAATTGCTGTGAGGTATTATCTTATATGATGATGCTTTTGATTTGTATTTTCTGAATATCTGGTGGTGCTGAGTACTGTTTCAAGTGCTTATTGAGTATGCACATATCTTAGTTTGGGTGCCCTCAATTAAGATAGTTTTAAGTTTGTACTAGACCTTCAATTTTGAATTCTTAGTGTATTAGTTCTGGCTGCTATTACAGAGTATGATAGTTATGGTTTCAACCATATCTGTCTATTTATTTTTGGTTTTTGAGGCCATGCTCCACAGTTCTCAGGGTTTACCTCTAGCTCTACATTCAGGAATCATTGCTGGCTAGATTGGGGGACCATATGGGTTGCTAGGTATAGAATCTGAATCAGCTATGTGCAATGTAAACACTCTACCTTCTGTTCTATCTGTTTATCCCCTCAATCATAAATATTTATTTCTCAAAATTCTGGAGCTGGAAAATTTAAGATCAAGGTATTAGGAAATTTAATATCTAACAAAAGTCCTCAATTTCTCAGCTATATATATATATATTGCATTTTAGCTGTGTCTTCACATAGTTATGAGAGGAATACCTGTCTTTTTCTCTTCTTTTTGTCAGGATGCTTATACCAATTGTAAAGCTTTCTTTTCATGACTTGACCTAAGCCCTATTATTTCCTAAAGGCTCTAATTCTGTAAACAACTCTCTTGAGAATTAGGGTTTCAACATATACAGTTTGGAAGGATATAAACTTGTAATCCATAGTAGTATGAAAGCAATTGCAAAAAATGAATAGCGGTGTTTTATACTGACCACATGTCAGTATGGTAATATATTGCTTTAAAGAAAATATGCTTTTAAAATCAGTTCCAGTGAATCAGAGAGATTGTATAGCAGGTAGAGTACAATTGACTGACACAAGGCAACTCAGGTTTGATCCTCAGAACTCCATGTGGGTTTTTTACCCATATGAACCCTGAGTGCAGAGCAAAATTCCGAGAATAGCCAGATTTACTGCCCCTACCTAATCAGTTCCATCTGTTGCTGAAAATATAGTGACTACAAATGGAACTACAAGAAAGCTTAAAATGATTCTGTGGCATATATTCTATTGGGCAGCATTCTTTCAGAACATAAAATATCAGGACAATAATTGATTGACTCCACATTTTGGCTACCCATCTAAGTAGATCCAGGCATTTCTAATAACACAATAATTTTTAATTACAACCATTATCCCACTGCAAGCTCAAACGGTTCTTACTTATGCTCCATTACTGTGTACTCAGAATATGTTAATAGGCTGAAATAAATAATTGTCCCCCAAAACTTGAGAATGTTTTACTTCCAGAATGACAATGGAGTCCAAAGATGAGGAATGGCTTATACTTTTCTCCTTACATCAGGTGCTAATCCAGCTGCATTCTAAGTTGATGGTGCATAGGGCTAGGCATAATTTCCTGGTCTCTTAACGATCTCTCAGGGACCCATCTCTGTGAAGAAAGGTAGGTCACTAAATAACTCCTGTTCCTAATAAACAACCTGAGACCAGTTACACCAACACTCAGCCATTAACCATATTTACCATCTAAGAGACAGAAAGTAACCTGTCTCATTTGATGAGGAGCCCATAAAATTGTAGAGAATGGGCAGTAAATCAAGGTTCCATTTGCCTTGTAAACTTGCACTGTCTTGTGCTGCATCCCACCTTTATATCTCATGAGTGTACTTTTATATCTCTAAATAAATAAAACATGGTTTGAAGACAACTACCCTCTTGACTTGCTCATGGAGCTGGGTTCAACAACTTAGCAATTGAAATTTGGCATTATGTTTCTAGGGAGGTTTAAACGTTAGTATCAAACTCTTATAATACTTGTGAGATGAACAGAGATATATGATAAGAAGGGAAACAAGAAGCAGGGAATATTTCCCCTAGTTTCCAATGAGAGGATTTGCTAAGTGCCTACTCCTGAACTGTGTACCTAGTGATGGACAACTTTGACTTTGTTTCTTACATTTTAGAGCCAAGAGCAGTTTGAGAATAAGAATACATAACCTGTCAAATTCAAGCCAACAATTGGCTTTTAAACTTTATTCACAAGATCAATGGCATGTACTAAGTTGTGCTGCAGTATCATAAAAATGGTGAGTATTCTGAGACATAAAATTTTGTGAGTTGATTTCTGTCAGCCATTTTCTTCATTTTTAACTCAGAATATTTCAGACGAAAGCTGCTTTCTCTCTTTCCCTCACTCTCCCTCTGCCCCAACATTAGTTTTTGAGTTGATATATGAGAAAACAGGAAGTTAGAATTATTAGTCTATGATGAGGAATTATGATGGGGCTGTATGTAGAAAAGGAGATAGCTCCTTAGTTTCTTGGGTCTGGAATGTGATGCCTAGATAAAAAGAGGACAAATAAAAGAACTGAGTAAAGTTGTCAAGTTTGAGTTCATAAATATGTTCAAAATAAATTAAGAAAGGTTGCAGGTCTGGAGTCAAATTCCGGCACTGTAGGTAATACCTATGTGTGCCTGGCATTCAGGGAAGGAGAGATAAAAAAGGTTTGGGCAAATGTCAGACTCTTGGAGACTCAGTGTGTATGAGTGGTGGTATGGTTTATAGGCGATCTGTTGATTGCCTTCCAGTAAATATCATAGTTATTCAGTTATTTATTTTGGGGAGTTTAAGTCACACACTCAGGGCTCACTCAAAGCTCTGTGCTCACAGATCACTCCTGTAGATGCTTAGATAACCATATGTGGTATTAGGAATTGAGCTTGGGTCTTCTGCCTCTAGGCGAAGCTCTCTATTATCTCTCTGGCCTGCTTATTTATAGTACCTGAAATACGTTTAATAGGAAGAATTACAATTTTTTCCCTGAATCTCTTATCAAACAGATAACATTTCCTTAAAATATGTTCTCTCTTATAAATCCAAATGTTCTGCTAATGAACATTTTATTCAGTTCATTATCTTGAAGAATTTTAAATAAACCTTCAATATTAAGGAAGTAGTGCTACATAGTGTACTAAATTCCAAAGAGGGTGTTGATCAAGACCCCCTGCATCTAAGAAGACCTTGTAGGAAAGACTGGAAGCCACAGCCCCTTTTCTAACTTGAGTAAAATAGAAACCTGGGAAAGGAAAGGTGTGAGCTATGGGTTGTATGCCTAATGGAAGTTTTTACTCTCTATCATCCCAAGAATCTTGTCCTCCAAACCAAATGAGAGTACAATTTATAGAGATTGGTGTGTGTCTGACCAAAATGAGGAAATAGCATCTCACTCCCTTACCTATCTTGGTCCATAAGGAAAATCTATAACTTTTCTCTTAGCCACCTTTGGAGAAAAATGGGATATAGTGATAAAGGCCTTTTAAGCTTGTAATATATCCTGAACATTAGAGGTATGTGACACTCCAACCAGGTCTTCCTATTACCGGGGAAAATCTCTGTAAATGTCTGGACAAATGGACTAGTGTAATGTCTCTAATGGCAACACAAGAAGTCATGGGGCAGCCTTCACACTACATTTAACTTGGAAGACTGAGTTTCCTGTATGTCAAGTACTTATTATTGAAAGACTAAATTAGACCTTATTGCATCCTGTTAGATTATAGGTCTAACAGAAGACACTCTGGGAACACTATCTGGAATTGGAGTGGCCTCTAGTAGCCTTCTGAAAAGAGAAGCCCAAAGAATTCATTGGAACCCATCCAAATCAGTCATTGAATCTGTTTACCCACTGGGACCACTGCTAGACGGCCCAAAGGGAACCCATGCAATGAGTATAGTTGAGCAAAGTGCTTGTTGCCTTTGGTATCCTCCATTTCCCCAGTGTCAGTAAAGTCAGAAAAAGAAAAGAGATCGAGGAGAAGGAACCCCATTCCCCACCCTATCATATCCCTTTCTACACTTCTCAGTTTTATCCATAGTTCCACTTGAACAAGAATAAAGCTTAAAATTTAATTCTCATATACTGCATGTGAATCCAAAGTTTGGTGGACACTGAATTGCTTTCAAAATAGAAATTATCGGAATGGAATTAGTTCTTTTGTTGTTGTTCTTGTTGTTTTGGTTGGGGCCACACCTGAAGACGCTCAGATATTATTCTATGTCTGCACTCAGGGATCAGGGGACTATATGGGTGCTGAGGAGTGAACCCAGGTTGATGGTATACAAGGCAAGTTCTCTATTCTCTGTATATACCTCTTTCACCAGGGACTAGTTTTTTATGGCTACAATTAACTATAACGCTATTAGATTTGCTCAAATTACAGTGTTATCAAGGAATGATTTAGCAAATAAGGGTAAAAAAATCAGTAACTGAGAGATTAGTAAAACTATCATTTCTGGGGTCTGTGAAGTCTTTCCAGAATATTCAATAACACAGATGTAACTATTGAGACAATACTTCCCAAGATTTTCATGATATGTGAAAAAGATCACCATGCTTCATTTTGTATCGAATACTAAGGTGCTTTCCTGTGCCTACTGTTTACAAGAAGTGGCTAAGTAATCACAAATATCATATTCCCATCTCTACATCTTGCCCTAAGGGCTGATGACTATACTTGTGGATTGATATACCATTTCAAACTGTAAATTCAAAGGGAGTAGAGGAAATTCCTAATCTTCCTTAATGGTATAAGGGATCATATTCAGATCCATATATATTCAGATCCATATATAGATAGCCTGGGTCATTGAAATCCTGTCAATTCTTGTCCACACATTTGCATAGAAGCAATGGAGAAAAATGGATCAACTATTGGCTTAGGGAGATAAAGTTCCTACATTGGCAATGAACAGCTATTTACCTTGGGCAAGATGCTTAATCTGTCTAAGCTTTTGTTTCCTTAATTGTCAAAAGAGGGGATTGGGAAAGAAGTGTCTGATAAGTTGCAGCTCTCAGAGTCGTTGTTGGCACTCTTATGCTCTGTGACTGAGTTGCAAGGGAAGGAGCAATAAGATTCTGCTTTAATTAGGCCATTAAATATTTGGAGGGGGCTCTCTCAGCAATGCTCAAGTATTACTCCTGGTTTTACACTCAGGAATCAATTATGGCAGTGCTCGAAGGATCATAGGGGAGGCTGGGGTTTGAACCCAGATTGGCCATTTGCAAGGGAAGCACCTTACCCTGTGTAATATTGATCTGGCCCCATAGTTTATTAATTTTTACTCGATGCCCACTATACTTGAGACATACTTGGGACATAAGCTCCCTCCCCATTTTTTTTTGGTCAAACCTAGTGGCGCTCAGGGTTTATTCCTGGCTCTTTGCTCAGAAATCGCTTCTGGCAGGTATGGGGTGGGGGGCATATGCGATGCCAGGATTTGAACCATCATTCATCCTGGATAGGCTTCATGCAAGGCAAATGCCCTACTGCTGTGCTATCTCTCTGGCCCAAGAAATGTATTTTATACCTGAAAGCTACAGAACTCTCCAAAGTCTTCAGTAACAGAAGATATATTTGTTTGCATGTCACCCTATGATCTCTGGGTCCTTTTCTTTCACATTTGTCAACTCTTAAACTGTACATCCTAGCCACATTTTGGTTGGCTAGTGGATGGAATGGATTTCCTAGTACCACATGTCCCAATCCTTGGAGCTCTCTGTCATTTCTAATAACATTCAAAGGAAGCACTCTGTCCAGCAGAATGGATATATTCACTTTCAAGTTATGAATGAAATAATAAAAGTATATTTGAAGTATTCATGGCCTATCACTACCGCTTTTGGTCAAATGACAAATCTTAGCTACTATTTACCCAAGTAACTAATATGTACTATTTAAGGGAAGGGGTGGTATGTGTGTTTGCTAAGCATGGAATTACATTACAAGAAATCCCTTCTTAGGCAATGCTACAAGATCAAGAATCTTGGTAGAATTATATTCCTTGTGTACTGACATCATCAATAAATGAATAGATATCAGGGCATTTTTTTATATATTGCCTCCTTACTTTCTTGTCCTTTCATCCTACCATTTTGGTTTGAGTTTTCCTAAAAACAGAACCTTGAGTTGAGACTTTGATACACATGAGTTATTTGGGTAATCATTATAGGAAGAGGAAGAGGGAGCAGATTGATTGAGGCAAGAAGAAGGAAAGCCAAATATTTTAATAATGCATTATTGAGTAGACTATTAAATGAAATGAGTCCTCTCTTCAGATTCTCTGAGAAACCTGTAAGAATCCCCTTCCCACTAATAATCATATATTCAAAACATCAAAGATCAGTATTTGTTCATTGGCTTCTTTCTGTTTTATGCTTACCTTGGAGGCATTGTCTGCCCTTCCCAGGAAAAGCTGTCTGAGCAATCTATAAAAAAGTAGTCATCTTTTGTTGCCATGTTGCCCATAGTGTCAGATCCCAGGTGAGTTCAAGGCTTAGGGTGGGGCAAAAAATGGAGGATGAGTGTGCCGCGCAGCACACACCTCCAGAAGTAATTTCAGGATGGTTCATTTATTGTAGGTGAGGTTAGTGTCCATCAACAGAGATCTGGCCATTAGGACTTGAAGGAAGTTTAAAGACAGGGAAGTGAAAGTTGTTACTGGTTACAAGACCATGAAGTGATGCTTGGGTAAGTGTAATGTTTAGTGACTTTAGGGGAAAGCAGGGTATGGCCTCCACTTTTTGGACTGGACTCTCCTGTAAGATAGCCTGCTAAGTTCCTTTTAGGGGCCTAGACAGAGTCAGCTTTATGGAGGACTTCACTGGTTCCTTTAAGCGGGAAACCTTGTCCTGCTTTCTTAAGCCTAGCTACAATCTTTCGTGCCAGCCTGGGAGAGTATCTTCCCATGAACCTTACTGCCCTTATGGATTGATTGATCTCAGGTTTCTTATATTCTGGAACTGTGAGGGGAAAGTTTATATTCCAGACTACCCATTTTGTTATAATTTGTTATGCTTGTATCAGTAGACAAAGGAATATAGATATATAGAGAACGTAGCCACTAAAAGCCATTCTTCTCCCTAGGCTAAAAGGACAAAAGCAAAGGGCAATATTATCATAATTCAGAAACTAGAATCCTCTGAATGAGACTGATACTATGGTGAATCTGACTTTTGAAAGACAGCCCGAGCAGGAGAGAAAATGAGAAGAAATACATAAGACTACCCTTTGACTTGTCTCCCCATATTCCAGGAACAAAATTAATAGGGTCATACATACCATCCCAAAACTGTTCACAAATATGGCCCCAGTAGGAAATGCAGTAGGAAAAATAGTGGAAGGAAAGGAAGAACATTTTGAAAGTGGAGACAGTAAAGGGAAAGGAATGAGATACAGAAGAAAATATCATGGCATCCAATTTCTAACTTTTTACATGTTCAGTCCTCCAAAGATGTATTTTTTTGAAAGACATAGTCCCTGACTCTTGTATGGAGGTGTTATATAGTTCATCTTCTAGCTCATGCATTCCTCAGCAGCCCTTACTCTGCTGGTGAGACTTTCCACTGAGTTTTTCATTTCGTCTACCTACCAAGATTTTTAGTCCTGTTATGTTTCTTTGAAATTTTTTCATTTCTTCTCTCATATCTTCTTGAATCTTACTGGTTATTTGTTCCATGGCTTATTTGAGATCTTGAAACATCCTCATATTTTTTCTAAAATCCTTATCAGAAAGGCTATATAGGTGTTTTTGTGTTGATGTTATTTGGGTCTTCACTGTTACCATATTTGGTCATTATGGTGACATTCTGTATTGATTGCTTTTCATTGTGACCTATGTGGTGTTGTTTTTTATGTGTTGTAATGGGGCTCCTTGACTAGAAGAAGTGCTTCTCTGGGTGCACTAAACTGAATTCAAAAGGGCTCTTTTGACTCCAAAAACTACCCACCATCACCACCGCTGCCTATTGACAGTCCTGTCTGTCTCATGGCCATGCTATTCCCTGTGTGCATGAACTTTAGTTCAAAATGACTCTTTTGATTCTAAATGCTGACTTCTGCCACCTCTGCTGCTGGCAATCTTGTCTTTCTCACATCCAGGTGCTGGAGGAGGCTTCTGTCCTACAGCCATCAGTAGGATTTCGATGAATCCACTTTAGGGAGAGGGGGTTGCAACGGGTAGTGAAATATGAAATATGAAATAATGAGACCGCACAAAATAAATTGTATGGCGACCGACGTCTTCAATAGATATGAGACAATTTTACTCTCCAGGCTGGGAATATGTAAAAGCTAAAGGGGCAGTCATATCATGAAAGGAATGCTCACATTTGTTTCTTTCAAAGTACAGAAACTACAAATACACATGGTTTTAGGTGGTTTGTAATCTTAGAATAGAATAGAGTTCAATTAGGAGCCAGAGGATAAAAGGAAGGCTAATTTCTTACCTATCAAAGTAGTTCCTGGCTCCAGGTGTCATTACTGATGTAAATTAAGGGATAGCTGGAATCCTGGTTTTCTTCCTTATAACAAATATCCTTAACCTGAGGGAATAGCTTTCTAGCTAGGGGCTAAGACCAACTTCCTATGGTCTGGTTATAGAATGAGATAATAAAACTTATATGAAAGGGGTACAGAAATATGCCTAGTAAATTCAATAGCCTAATTCTACACTGGCCAAACTTGTTTGTTAGGAGGTATTCAAGGTGACAGGGAAAGTCCCCGAAGCAAAGTTTTCTTTCAAAGACAAGGAGAGAAGACTTTGTCTTGACGATGCAATGTTTTGACTTGGCCTTTAGATGTAAATAGGCTGACAGAAAGAGACTAAGCCTGTCTTATTTGGTGCGGAGATTTCTCTGGAAAAAGGAATTTGATAGAGGCCCTATTTCAGCTTACAAGGGAGAAAATGTGCCAAATAATAAGAAAATGTAATGTCACTAACATGTCATGAATTTCAGAAATATTGCCAGTAATCCACATCAGGAGTATAATTAACGTCTACCAATGGATCTGCTGGCTAAAATATTTCTTGGGGGAATATTAGCTCATTGCTCCAGGAAAATCATAATAGATACATTTGGAGGTGTGCTTCCTCTAGAATGGAGGTGTCTGTGCTGCATGCCGTGGCATCCAGGTTTTTCTTTGGGTGCTTGAACCTTAGTTGAGAACGTTAGTTGAACTTGCGACCCCACAGGGGTTGCCTGGGAAGGATAGCCATGGTCAGTTGTGAGGGTGCCAGCTCCCAGACAAGAAAGGAGTGGCTCCCAGACTTCGCTGATGCCATTGGGCATCTCACAGTTGTGCTGCTGCTGCCTGCATGGCTTGAACCTGGGGTTCTTGCCTCACTTTGCATGGTCTCTGCTGCACTCCCTGAGCATTATTGTCTATGTTCAGAGATCTTAGCCATTCCTAAAGGCACATGCCATGCTCTGTAGCTCCCTGCCCTGTCACAGGACCAAGCTGAGGTGCTGTTCATTGCCAGGCTCCTGTCCCTGCCACCCCCTGTTTTCTGATTCACCCAGTTTCTGACTCTAAATAAGTCTATTACAATACAATTAACATATATCCAAGAAGACCTGTACATATATTCTGTCATGTAGAATTCTGTTTCATGTGCATTTGGAATGAACTAAATTCGATGGAGTGATATTCACCAAGACTCAATCTGTTGCAGATCATTTTCTTCTGTTGGTTGATAAGTTTCCTGATCCAACATGCATCACTCTCTCACACAGGTTCTCAAGTATGCTAAGCCATTTCCTATGGTTCTTAGCATCATCTACAGGCAAGAAGCAGAATTCTAACAATACAAATACAAAATAAAGGTGTTGGGGCTGGAGTGGTGGCGGAGCAGTAGGGTGTTTGCCTTGAATGCAGATGACCTAGGACAGACCTCGATTTGAGACTCGGCATCCCATATGCTCCCCAAAGCCAGGAACAATTTCTGAGCTCATAGCCAGGAGTAACCCTTGAGTGTGACAAGGTGTGGTCAAAAAGTGGAAAAAAAATAAAAGTAAATAAAATGAAGGTGTTAGAGAATCATAGCCAAGATAATGATAAGGTTATTGAATTTGTTCTGATGGGCTGTGACATCACATCCCACACACTCATGGTGCTAGTGCAGGGCAGAACCTGTTTGGAGTAGGGAGTATCTTGAAGTAATTTAGATAAAGTACCTATGGTGTTTCCCAAGACTGTTGGTCATTGCAGTGCCAGACCATAGAGATTTTGTTCATATTTGTAGATCTATGCTACTGTTTACTGTGCCTTTGGAACAAATGTAGAGATAATGGACTTTTCCAGGCAGCCCTATTTTCAAGCCTATCCTTTTTCACAAGGTGATTTGTGGACTGATTTATGATTTGCATCTCATTTTACTGTCCTGTGTTCCCATTCAATGTTGCCCAACTAGGCATATTTTGATTGATATCTTGCTTTGGGATGATTTGGTATGACTTGAGAAGATTGTTGAGACAACTCGTGCCAGAAGGCACCACAGATATTACTGCCTCCAGTTAACTTGCATACCTAGGAATGGGTCAAGCAGGCAATGGGAGGGGATATGTACAATTCTCAAATAAATCCTTTGATGTGAGTTGATGGGGCAGTGGGATCTCAAGATTCTTTGATTCTTTTTTTTTTTTTTTTGGTTTTTGGGCCACCTCAGGTGATGCTCATGGGTTGGTGACTCCTGGGTATGCTCTAAGAAATCGCTCCTGGCTTGGGGGACCATATGGGATGCCAGGGGATCAAACTGCAGTCTCTAATTGGCTAGCGTGGGCAAGGTAGACTCCTTACCACTTGTGCACTGCTCTAGCCCCTCTCAGGATCTTGCTTGAAAACCTGGGTGTCTTTATATTTTTAAATATGGAAATTTTAATTCAGAAACATTTAGAAAACTCTGGAGACACAATATGGCCCAGAGGCAATAGCTTGTCAGTTTTGACTCATAGTGTTTCCTGGGTCATGCACTGGGGTTGGAAATTTGTCTATGTCCTGGAGGAGCTTTCTCGAGGCATAAAGCTTGCAACCCTTATCATAGTGTAGAATAAAACTTAGCTTTGCTGGAAAGAGAGTTAGGGAATATTGTATGCACCTCCATATATGAAATTTTTATGAAAATATTTTTCTTTATATTATATTAAGATAAAATAATAGTTTCACTTTAAGTAAGTGAATGTCAATTGTAGACAAACCTGTTTCCTCTTTTATCTGGGGATCCACAGTATGAGATTCACTTAAAGGTGAGGTCATTTTAATAATGAAGCTTTTCATTACTCTTCTAATAAATCCCCGCAAGGAAAGAATTTATTCTTTACTGATTTCCACTCGGCAGTGTGACAGCAAATTTCTTGCGTAAACAGTGGAATAGGATTTTAAAAGACTGCTTTTTCTAGGCAGGATAACTAATGAGAGAGGTAATCCCCTAAGATTCTCGGCATGCTCAGCAGCCCAACCATCCAGAGCTCCCAAATGAAGACCTTGGCAGTTAGTAGTAAAGCCAGACCCAAAAGCAGCCTCTGAATTTTGCATAGGCCTGGCGGGGAAGATCCAGTTGGGCCAGATCTTAGGGGAGAGAGGCTAGAAATTGGCAGGGTGTCCAAATCAGAATTTGTTGATTATCCCATTTTCCCTGGAGCTCTCAGCCCTGAATTCCCTTATCCTCTAAGTTTTTTTTACTTACCTTATTACGCTGTTCTGTACACCTGACCTTCAGCAGACTATGAGCATATTGGGGTAGAGCCAATGTCTTCATATGTTGGTGCCTAGAAGATAAATGATATGGGAAGAAATATTGAATGTCAGTTGAATGATTGAGTAAAGGATAAATTGAATAAAACCTTATTCCAGGGAGATTTAACTAAAGGTGTTGGTACTGGCTGGCAAGTTGGTAGTGCATCATGATAGGTAGTTTGTTTCTGTCAGCTCGCAGAGATGTGGGCCTGTGGATGGAGAAAGTGAAGGGCAAGCTCTCCCTTAGAGCTTAGGATGGCAGGTGACAGGCAGGAGGAGAAATGGCATAGATTCACTTGGCTCAACAAGGGAACAGAGCTCTACTTCAAGTCCACAGAGAGCAAAGACTAAGAACAGATGCTTTGGTAATTAAAAAATACACGTCAGTGCTTGCATGCTGCTTTTTTCTGAACTAGAAACTCTACTTGAACTCTCTGGGCTGCAATGTCCACATCTCTTCACTAGGGGTAATTGTTAGAAAGATCAGTGAGATATTGTCTGTAATACATATTAAAAACATACTTTATGGTTATTTCTGTTATGTTGTATAAAGTCAAAAAGTCAGACACATGTTTTTCTTATAAGATTGCTTTAGATATTCAGTTTTATATGCATTCATGAAAATGTTCAATTCTTCATTATATTTTTTAAATGCCATTATGAAATGAAAGTAATGTCGGAACAGGGGATCAGAGCTTCAGTTATATTGGTGATATGGGAGAGTGGGATAGCTATATATCCCAAATACAGGCACAACACTGAGAACATGAGATATATGCTGCAAGCATTGAATTTTGAAAGGTACCTGTCAAGGTGGCAGATAGGCATAGATGGGTAGATGGGGATAGAGAGTACAGGTCAGGTAGAGTGAAGGATTATGGAGGTTAGGAACACTGGTCGTAAGGGTTGACATTGATAGTGGAGGGATTGGTATTATAATGTCATATGGCTAAAATTCAACTATAATAACTTTTTAAATCATAGTTCTTTAAATATAAAATTGTTTTAAAAAATTCAATGTGACATTGATGAAAATTTCTTAAAATCTATAAATTGCTTCAAATAATGTGGTTATTTTAACAATATGTTTTCCTAGCTTATGAATAGGAGTATCTTTCCCCTGAGACTTGTTCTGTGTCTTTTAAGTGTCTTATAGTTTTCAATATGTATTTCACCTCTTTTGTCAAGTGTATTTACAGGTATTTTAACATTTCTGAGGTAGCTCTAAATAGGGTGGTCTTCATTTCTTTTTCCTTTTATTTGATTTTTAAAACTGCTTTGCTTAAACACTGTGGTTTACAAAGCTGTTCAAAATACAGGTTTCTTTTTACAATTACAAAGTTGTTCATGACTGAGTCTCAGTCATATAGTGTACAAAACTCTTTACCAATGTACATTTCTCAGCACTACTGTCTCCAGTTTCTCACCCTCACTCATGCCCTCTTTGACAGACATTTCCAACCTCCAGTCTTCTGTTTTTTTTTTCCCAAACCGTGGCCTGCAATATTGCTACTGAAAGGGTACCATTAATATCACTTTATCTCTTCTCATAACCTAGTTTTTGTACTGCACGATAATTTCCTCCTAGTATTGTTAAAGTGGACCCTTCTCTGACCTAAATGTATTCCCCACTATTTGTGGCAAGCTTCCTGCCATAGACTATTCTATCTGACCCTTGTCTCTTTTGTTTCTGGACATTATTACCATACTATCTTTTTTATTTATTTCACAAATCAGTACATTCATTCTTTCACTCTGACACATTTTGCTCATCATAATACTCTCCATTTTAATTCATGTAGAAATAAAGTTCATGACTTTATTTTTATAAATAATTACACAGTACTCCAATTTTTAGACACAATACAATTTCTTTTTCCACTCATCTGTTCTCAGGCAGTTGAGTTGTTGGTTACTGTGAATAGTGATGCAATAAACATGGACGTGCAAAGGGCTTTTATGCATTTTTTTGGACTCCTTGGAGTGGTATGGCTGGATTATATGGGAGCTCAATTTATAGCTTGTTTTTGGGAAATATTAATATTGTTTTTCAAAAAGGCTGGACCAATTGCAATTCTCATCAGGAGTTAATAAGTATGTCTTTCTCCCCACATCCACTTCTTCACAAGTTGTTCTTGTTTTTAAGTGATGTGTGCCAGTCTGTGTGGTGTGATGAAGAGAGGAGGGCTGGAAGTTCCAGCTCACCACATAAAGCTCACCACAAAGAGTGATGAGTGCAGTTAGAAAAATAGCTACATTGAGAGCTATTATAACAATGTGAATGAATGAAGGGAGTAGAAAGCCTGTCTAGAGTACAGGCGGAGGTGATGAGGAGGAGGGAGATTCGGGACATTGGTGATGGGAATGTTGCACTGGTGAAGGGGTGGGGGGCGTTCTTTACATGATGAAACCCAGTCATAGTCATGTTTGAAAGTAGGGTGTTTAAATAAAAATATAAAAAATGTAACGTTGTTTTGTTTGTCATAACATTATGATTAATTATGTAGAACATTTTTTTTCATGTGCCGTTTGACCTTTTGCATTTCTTCATTGAGGAAATGTCTATTCATCTCGTCTTCCTATGTTTGGATGGGGTTTGATTTTTGTTATTAAGCTCTACCAGCTTTTAATATATCTTAAATATTAACAGTTTACAAAAGAGTAATGGGTGAATAATATCTGTGTGAAAGCTTTGTATTCTACTCACTATTTCCTTTGAGGTGTAGCTGGTATCTACTGGAATACCCTTCCTTTGTCTTGTCTTGATGCTTCTCTTTTCTTTGGGGTACAATGACTTATTTAGCCATTGGTCACTCCAGGAATAATCCCTGCATATAGAGTCAGGAGCAAGTCCTGAGCATAGCTGTAACTAAGTTGATCCCCAAATAAAGTCTGTTCTTTTCTAGAATCTGACAATTGGTCCTTCTTGCATGAGCCAGATTCAAACCCAAGGAAAGGCAGGTGGGGCCCGATAAACTGTATTTGATGATGAGACTAGGTAAAGGCTAGTTTAATATGTCCCTACTGGAACTCCAGTGGAAATTATGCATGGACCATTTTCTTTGTGATTGTCATTTATTTGGGGGCCACATCTGTCAGGAATCAAGAGTAAATGCTCTCTGCTTAGGGATTACTCCTGGAGAACTTGGGGGACCATATAAGGTGAAGCTGATATAACTTGGGTCAGCTGCTTCCAAGGCAAATATCCTATCTGCCGTACTATGCCCCCAGAGCCTTTTTCTACCTTTTATTTAGTTAATTGTTTTATATTTTATGTTAGCATATTTGATGTATCTCATTGATTTTTCTTTGTAATAGATAATCTCCATTTCTATGTCATTAAAGTTTCTTTATTTTAAATTTTAATTTATTGAAACTAGTGTGATCTACAAAGTCCTTCATAGTTGAATTTGAGATAAACAATGAGTCAGAGCCTATTCCACCACCAGTGTCAACCTCCCTCCATCAATTAACACAGACTGCATTCTATATCACCACCCTTTGCCCCCTGGGTTGCCAGTATAACAGGCCCAACTAAGTTTAGTTATTAGGTCTGTGATTTTATTGTCATTGACTTTCGCATGGATATTTAGTTCTGTCCTTATTTTTTTCTCCACCATCTAGATCACTTGACTTTTGGTCCCCAGCCTTTCTTTTTCCCTTTTTTTTAGTTTTATAGAAAAATTCAGAAATATGTACTAAAACAAAGCAATCCATATACCAAGGTTCTATGAAAAAGGTGGGAGCTCCTTTTAAAAGATAAGAAGTAAAAACAGAAAAGAAAGGTGTATGTATGTGTGTGAAGCTTTTTTTTTTTTTTTTTTTTTTTTTTTTTTTTGCATAGGGATAGCAAAAGATCAAGAAAATAGAAAAGATAACCCTTCGGCCTAAAAACAGGGAGATGGTACCTATGAAGAATCCTGGCATAAGACCAACTATGGGCTCCAGGTGTACTAAGTTCTCTAATGCCAAATTCTTTCTTTGAGGTTCCAGTAAAAGTTCTTCATAATCAAGGTTGTCACAGTCAGGTTTCTGTAGTTAGAGATACTGATATTTTCACAGATCCTATGTCCAAGTCAGGGCATCAAGGAGCATCTTCTGATTTTATCTCACTGTTAGTTGACAATGTAGGGGATCCTGCATTGAAAGTTGTTGCTATTATAAAGTCATCAAGATGTCATATAAACCATACCCTGAAAGCAAGTTTTGGCTGTTTCCAAGTCATCAGGGTGTCATATGAACCTATGCTGGAGCAAGTTGGTGCCAGGGCAGTATTACGGCCTTCCTCAGTGGACGTCTGATTCTTGGTGCTGCTGCAGAAAATTGTGCTGTTTCCATACATAATATCCGAGGTTCAGGGGCAAGAAAAATATTTAAAATAACTGCTAAAAGACGTAAAGAAAGACATCATTTACAAGTAGTGGGATATGTCAACAATGCTCTGTCACCTCTTGATAAATTAGCTTGTGTTGGTTCATAATTTAAAATGTGGTTTCAACCAAAACAATGATCATTCCTGGTTTTATTTTTTGTATCTGTAAGACTTCTTTTTGAAGATTTTTTTCTTTGTCATTCATCCTATTGGAATTCACAGCTTTAAATGAATAAGCCCCCTTATAATTAGAGCTATACTAATTCTAAATACAAAGTTGGTGGCTCATCTTCTTTTAAGTTTCAAGAGCTGATATTTGCAGCCAGTGAGGACTTGTTCTGAGAAAATGTTTTAGTGACTTTCTACTTAGTAGAAATAAAGTAATTCAGTTTGTTTTATCTTCTCAAACTACAGGGATTTGGCATCTGACCATTCAGACTATCTGGTATTCAGTTATAGCATGTTCTCTTCCTTTAAGTTCACTGGAATCCTGGAATACTGGACATGATTCCATGTCTCTTTCATTTTCTGTGCTATGACTAGAAATTTAAGCTTTCTATACAAATTCCACAGATCTATGGGTTTTGTTTATCCACTTTAAAAATATCAGTAACTCCCCAGTGAAAAGCTGATAAAAGTTGAAAGCGATATTTTAATTGCTTTCTTGTTGTTAGATCTTTACCTAGAGTCAAAAGAAAGATAGTTCAAAATGATAATACAGTGAGTAGGCAGCAGGTTGACCTGAGTTTGATCACAGAGCCCTATATGGTCCTCCACCTCCCAGCACTACATACCAGGGGTAATATCTGAGCATAGTAAGGAGTAAGCTTTGAGCACAACCACACGTTGCCCCCAAACAAAACCTAAAAGGATATTAGTATAGCTAGAACTGCTTTATAGAAATGGATCTACAGGCATGTTTTGGGGAAAACATTTCCAATATTTCAGATTGAGTAACAAATTTAAATGCATATAATCATATCTATACAATGTATTTAGAGTACTTTTGAATTTCTTTTATTAAAATGGTGATTATTGTGCATAACTGGGCACCACAAAAGTCATCTATAAAGGTTACAATATGGGGGCTAGATTGATAATACAGTGTGTAGGGTCTTTGTCTTGCACATGGCTAACCCAGGTTTGATCCTTGGCATCCTATTTGGTTTTCTAAGTACCACTAAAAATAATCCAGCATGCACAACCAGGAGTAACCCAAGAGCATTGCTGAATATTGTCCAAAAACAAACAAATAAAGTTAAAATATGTCATCAGAGATACGGTTTCTAGTAAATCTTTACACTTAAAGATCCCTAAGTGACATTGTAAAGGTCAGAATTTTTTTCTTGCTATCATTAGAATAGAACTACATTAAAATAAATATCATATGACTGTGAATGAAATATTAGAAGTAGCTTTTCATTAAACTAAGGTGTTCCAGATATCAGTTTTCATTTAAAACTCAACTTGAAAAGATCATTTTACAAAATCAATACATGAAAAATTTGCATTAAACATAGGTACTATACAAGCAACTGATTTTGCTCTACTGGCCACAAATAAGCAGATTTCTTTAATTAAACATATGCTTTTCTTTAATTAAAGCAGTTAGGTTGAAAGGTGGTATCTAAGTAACATTTTATTCTGCAAAATTTTTAGAGTAAAAGTAGCATTAAAATAACATTAACATTATGGGCAAACTCAGTGAAGGAGGAAATAGCTGAAAAGTTGACAAATCCTTCACATTAATGACTTGCGTCAACATTCTGGAGAAGTGTGATCCTTATCTGAATTTCCTTGCTGTGGTGATTCTTTCAATAAAATTCAGTAGCATCTTAATATTTTAATTTTGTCTCTCCTTTTTAAATGCATGAATGATTCCTCTGTACTTCATGGCTTTGCAGAAGACTTTATTGATATAAATTGGGGTTGACCATTTAAGGTTGAAGACAACTTTTATTAGTTAATTCTAAAAGCTAAGTCTAGGTAAGAAGTCTATGATTTCCATAGAAAATTTTTTTAAATGTTCCCCTTATCTTCTTAAATAATTTTCTTAGGTATTGTAGGCTACTCAAATTACAATTAAAAGAAAAAATAAATGATATTTGATATATCTATATATATGCCAAAATATAAGTGTTTGGGCAGGACAGTATTAGAAGACAGAATGAAATTGCAAAGTGCTATATACTTATTAAGAAAAATTGAATAAAATATTCTGCAGGTATATTTTCTTGGTACTGAAACACTTAGGTAGCAATATTCTAAGTCCTATGATTGTTTAGCAGATAAGTTAAGAGAAAATGTGATTAATATCAAAATGAAGACAAAGTCACAGCTTTTCCACAATACCTTATTTCGTTATATGTTATTATCTTCCCTCATTCTTTTACACAGCATATAACTGATAACTTTATGTTAATATATTTTATTGTTCATATTATTTTGTTATATGGGTTACACCCAATGATGCTCAGGGGTTACTCCATGCTATGCGCTCAGAAATTGCTCCTGACTTGAGGTACCATGTGGGACGTTAGGGGATTGAACCACAGTCCATCCTAGGTCAGCCACATGCAAGGCAAACACCCTACCACTATGCCACTGCTCCGGCCCCGTGTATCCATTGTTTATATTTAGAGTTGTTCTTGATGTACATTTTTTTACTTTAAAACAAATTTATAGTTACTAGTTTCCATGTTTCCATAATATAATGACAAAATTTTCACTCTTAATTATATGTCTTTGTATACCTATCATTTATCTCATCTCCCAACTTTTGCATAATAATCCTTTATCCTATGTCATTCTCAAATATTTTCTCCCAACTCTATGACTTATCTCTGATTCTCTTGATAATTTTCTTCCCAGAAGAGTTTAAAATTTTAATAAAATCTAGTGTATAGTTATTTCATGGATTAAATATTTTTGCTGTCTAAAAATTCATCAAAATTCCCTAGTGTGTCTAGAATTTATCAAAGGTTATCTTTAGGAGTTTTATGAGTCTGTCTTTTAGTTTAATTTATCATTTTTGTTGAGGTTCTAAAATATATGTCTACCTTTGTTTCAGTGGATTTTCCAATTTTTTTATCACAGTCTCTTGAGGAGATAATTGTTGACTTCCTTGTGTTTTGTCGAATATTAGTTGAGCACATAATGTTGATCTTTTTATGCCTCTCTATCTCCTTGATTTACTTTTCTATTCTGTCACCAAGCTATGCTGTTTTAATTACTGTGGGCTTAGTGGCAACTTTGAAGTTGAGTAATCAGATCATTAACTTTATTCTTCATTAGCGTGTTAGTGATTTTAGGTCTTTTAGTTCTGTCTGCAAATTTTATTATCTATTTGTTGATATACACAATCTAACTTGATTAAAATTTGATTGTTATTGAATTGAATCTATAGATAAATTTCAGAAAACTAAGGTCTTATGAAATCATGACTGTTGTCACATCTTGGATTACTATGATAAGTATTATAGAACCAGTTGCTTAAAAATTTTTTTTTGGTTTTTGGGCCACATTCAGTGACACTCAGGGGTTACTCCTGGCTCTATGCTCAGAAATAGCTCCTGGCAGGCTCGGGGGACCATATGGGACGCAGGTGATTGAACCTGAGTCCATCCTGGGTCATCCATATGCAAGGCAAATGCCCTACTGCTGTGCTATCACTCTGGCCCCATCAAATATTCATTTCTAGTAGTTAAGCTAGATCTAAAATTGGGGTGTTTGCTTATCAGGGTTGTGTTCTGGAGAGAAATTTCTTCCTATTTAAAGGTAGTTTCCTTCTTGTTATACCTCACACGATGAAGGGATAGTCTCTTATTCCTTCTTTAAGGTTTTTAATCATCATCCACATGACCTCATGAAAACCTAATTACCTTGCATTGATCTCATCTCCAAATAGCAATTAAGATTTAGTGCTTCAGTATCAGCTGGTAGTGGTCCAAGTTGGGCCATAACTAAAAACTTTTGGAAAAATCATTATTAAAGAAAAGACTCATTCCTTTCAATTTTCATGGTAGTTGTATTCCCCAAAGTGCAATGTATGTACAAAATGGTATAGAAATGCACGTCTTTATTCAAATCATAACTAGGTTCTTGTTTTAGAAATTTCAAACAATATTTCACTCTCATGAATGGAAGATTCCTCATTATGTGAACCACCACCTTTAATTTCTTTGCTCACTAAATGTCAGTAACATCAAAAATGCCCTTACAGGTTTTCAAAACTGACCCCATTAAGAATCACTGGAAAAGATGAAAAAAGGAAGAGCATGCTGTCAACATAGGAGAGAAAAGGGAAGAACAAAAGCAGTAAGATAACACTATTGAATGCCAGGGCACAGATCAAAGTCTTAGAGAGATATTGAATTATATTTTTTCTCTTAAAAAATACTTGTAATAATCCAAATTGAATTTGAATACCAATTTATCTTAATTTAAAACCATTTATTGCCTTAATATACACCTTGTTTTATTTAGCTGTGTTGGTGTGCATTTTCCCAAAGATACTTAAGTCTTTTGCTGGCTTGTGATGACTCAGGCCCTGAATGTTTATATATTTATTTAATCCTATTAATTACCCATACAAGGCTCTGGGCTATGGTCTCTATTTTGCAAATGAGGAAACTAAAGTTCAAAAAGATTGAGTACCTTGTCTAAAATCACATTGCCTGTAAGATGGAGCCAAGATTTGAATCTGTTTGAATACAAAACAGAAACATAAAACATTTGATACATCTAGCCGGATGATAGTTTTTCAGAGCTAATCTTGGAGATATGTGATTTCACGTGGGCCTTGAAGCTGCTGCACTGATTTCAGACACTGGTATTTGGGATGAGTGAGTGGCTGTCCCTAGACAGACGACACCTGATCACAAGTTTGATTGTTACAAAGGAGACTCACCATTGAACTCTCATTGTGTTTCTTACCTGCTGAGTTTATTCACTCCTGCTTAAGCAGCCAACAGCATCTCTAAAGATTTTTCTCCATGGTGTGCTTCTGTAAATAAGTAGTTTATCAAATAAAACCTTCAACAAAGAGTGTGAAAACATGCCATATTGATGGCACCTCACTGAGAGTGTGTTCCTTCCAGGGATCCTGGGGAGACAAAGTCACCTCTTATCAACAATTATTTTTGTTGAGAATAATTTGGCTTAGAAGGTTTTGACAGAACTTGGGGTGGTAATTATATGAGCAATCCTAGTTTTCTGACCCCATAATAGAGAATAACCCTTTGTTATTTAATAATATATTGTAGAAAATTATATAAAGTGTCGAGTCTTCTTTAATTATAATCAGGAAATAAATCTCATATATGTAAGAAGACTAAGTTATATGCTAAACTGGACAGCATTCATTCTGACATTTGAAGTGGTAATGACTAAATTATTTATTTGAGACTTCACTTTCTACAAGGATGCAAGAATGGCCATATTTGTAATAATTTCAGTTCTTGACTAAAACTAGTTAAAAGAGGGATGAATATCTGATCCAATTTGAATTTATTCCAAGAATTTGAAATTGTATCTACAAAAAATTGACTGTTCATTCACTATTAAATCTCCTTAAAGAGATCTTTCTCTCTTTGAGGGACAGTGTTTTGAAAATACATTAATTTTTTCCCATTGGGATGAGGGCAAAAGAAGAGTAAGGTTTAGAATCAGAAAGAGTCAGAGGTACAGAATTCATGAAACTTCACAGAAAGAAGAAAACATCCTAAAGTATTACCCTATTTTGGAAAAAATTCTTACTTTTTGTCTAACTGGGGTCTCAGTTAAATGTAAATAAGCAGTAAATACAGTCACTCATTTAAAAAAATTTTTTTTGGTTTTTGGGTCACACCCAGCAGCGCTCAGGGGTTACTCCTGGCTCTACGCTTAGAAATTGCTCTTGGCAGGCTCGGGGGACCATATGGGATGCTGGGATTCAAACTACCGACCTTCTGCATGCAAGGCAAACTCCTTACCTCCATGCTATCTCTCTGTCTCCATTTTTTTAAATTTTTTAATTTTCTCATTTGTAATACTGTTAATAATAGTTTCTCATGGACATAATTCCAGCACCACACCCATCAGTAGAGTACATATCTTCCTCTTAAGGAATCTAGCTATCCTCTCTCTTATTTCTTTCACTCAATTAAAAATTACTAATCTTAAAACACCCATTTTTGTTTTAAAGGGAACAATTTATAATATTCAACCCAGCCACTTCTGAATAACACAAAGTATTCTTTAAATATATCCTTTACTGTAATCACTTCACCACTACTTTGAGGTACATATAGTTACTTCTGTTTTACAGATAAAGAAAACGAGACTCAGGAGGTTAATTAACTTTCTCAAAGTCACACAGCTGGCAAATGATATAACTGAGATGGCAAAGCTGCAAAAATTCTTTATGGATCTATACTCATTGCAAAATAACCTCTTATGATTGTGTTGCAAATTGTATTTCCAAAATGTATGAGTAATACTCTCATTGGCCTAAGTAAAGAATATTTTGCAAGTGGGTATTGGTATAGTAATATTTGAAAGGCTACATAAGAAAATGATTAATTTATATGTGTGTATGTACATTATAATTTCTAAATAGAAATGACCAGTATTTATCTACTGAAGATTTATATAAACTTCTACATATAATTTATATGTAGCTTAGTAACAATATATGTTACATCTTATCTATTTCATCACATTATATAAATTTAGTAGCATCTTATTTTCTACTCAACTGTAGTAACATTACCTGTTACTAAGTTATTATTATTACTATTTTTTGGGGGGGCACACCCGTTTGATGCTCAGGGGTTACTCCTGGATAAGTGCTCAGAAATTGCCCCTGGCTTGGGGGGACCATATGGGAAGCTGGGGGATCAAACCGCGGTCCTTCCTTGGCTAGAGCTTGCAAGGCAGACACCTTACCTCTAGCGCCACCTCGTCGGCCCCATGTTACTGAATTATTAAACTTTCCTCTTTGCTCTTATTTCATTTTTTAGTTGTTTGTATCTCTCCATATGGCTTCAGAAAATTCAATATTCTGATTTGAATTTAGCTTCTTTTTCATTACAGTTTTTCATAACTGATGCACTAATTGTTTAGTTTTGGTTTTGATCTCTGCATAAAAATGCTGCATGTATAATTTTTTCAACTTGCTTTTTTTGACCCATCATAATAATTCTGAAATTTATCCATGGTCATGCATGTAAGAACATTTCATTCACAGTGCTGTAAGGAATTCTTTAGGATGAGTATAGTGCAATTTTTTATCTACTCCCTTGTCAGTGAACATTAAGGTCAATTAAGTTTTGTTTTGTTTATTTATTTGCAAATATAAAATAATGTTGCTTTGAAATCTGAGTACTTGTGGATTCTGTATAGTACTTATCTTTGTGTAAAATTGTTGTCTTGTGAGATTGTATTTCTTCATATTAATAACAAGCTGCTAGTTTAATAACAGTAACAACTATAAAATATAAAAATGATTATAGCATTTGAATGATCAATAGCAGTCTGTAACTTTTTTGTTTTGTTTTTCAGCCACACCTGGTGGTGCTCAGGGTTACTCCCAGCTATGCACTCAGAAATCGCTCCTGGCTTGGGGGACCAGATGGAACGTTGGGGTATCAAACCAGAGTTCATCCTAGACTAGTGTGCGCAAGGCAGACAGCCACCGCTTCAGCCCCAGCAGTCTGTAATTCTTTAGAAGTATAAATTTATGTTCTTCCCAACTCTTGCTATCGTTTGTTTAAAATTTATCTCTACCTGTTTGATATATGTTAAATGTCATCTCAGTTCATTTTAATATCTTTATTTGAGCACCTTGATTACAAACATGTTTGTAGTTGGATTTTTAGTTATAAAAAAGAAAATCCCTTGGAGCTGGACGGTGGCGCTGGAGGTAAGGTGCCTGCCTTGCCTGCACTAGCCTAGGACGGACCTCGGTTTGATCCCCTGGTTTCCCAAGCCAGGAGCGACTTCTGAACGCATAGCCAGGAGTAACCCCTGAGTGTCAGCGGGTGTGGCCCAAAAACCAAAAAAAAAAAAAAAAAAGAAAGAAAAAGAAAATCCCCCTTCAGCAGTGCAAAATTCCCACCAGCCCAGACTTCTCATTCTCTCACTCCCCTTTCCTTCTCTTTTTCCAATTCAGACAAATGGTTTGCATTATTGTTAATGAATATATATCACTTTAACTTTATTCAAAACCCAATTATTATCCAGAGTGATCAATTTCAACTAACATTGTCATAGTTGTCCGTTTTTTACCCTAAAATACATTGCTCAATTATTTGTGGCAAGCTTCATACCATGAACTTCACCCTCATCTCTATGATATCTGGATATTTTTACCATGTTATATTTAATTTTTCTTGTATTAAATAAATAAATGATATTTTTCTGTTTATCTCTCTCACTCTGACTCATTTCTGACCAAGCATACTACTCTCCATATCAATCTATCTATAAGCAAATTTCATAATTTCATTTTTTCTAACAGCTGCATAGTATTCCGTTGTGTAAGTATATCACATTTCTTTAGCCACTCATCTATTCATGGGCACTTGGATTGTTTCTATGTTATGGCTATAGTAAATAATCATGAGATTAACCAGAGTGTAGAGGACTTTTATGAGGTGCATTTTCTGTTCCTTGTATATAA
>PVKC010001562.1:0-40870 GCA_004027635.1 Crocidura indochinensis
TCTTGTGTATGTTAGCCTAGGATAAACCACAGTTCAATCCCCTGGTGTCCCATATGATCCTACAAGCCAGGGGCAATTTCTGAGCACATAGCCAAGAGTAACCCCTGAGCGTCACAGGGTGTGGCCCCAAAACAAAAACAAAGAAGTCATTCCCTAAGGGGATATATCATAAGTTTTTGGTATTTCAAAGAACTTTAAAATGTCAACCAGAAATGGAGATTGAGAAATGATTGTTTGAGGTAGAACTAGAAAATCCTCTGAGTTTTGAGACAGTGAGTAAAAAACACGAATTCCCAATGATATCTGCTTCTGCAGTGGAAAATTCCTCTTTTCTCTCCAGAAACAATTAGGAAAAGTGGTGGTGGTGGTGGTAAGGATTCTATAAGAAATGAGCTGAAATTGTTGAAGAGCGACTGAAAATGAAGACTTCAGATGTTAAGATCACAAATAGTAATGATTCCATCTTAAAATTTTTTTTAAATCATTTTATGCATATGGAGCAAAAGCTTAGTGTTTGGGAAACTCCACTTTTGGCAAAGTGACATTTTGTGGTGCAAAATGTGGAATAAAAGTTCCACAACTATCAAGGCAAGTGTGCTGTCATAAAGACAGGATGGAATCTTGGGTCTGTAGAGCTACACCAAAGAAAAGGGGACACAGTGGAAACAAAATGGCTCAGAGAATTGAAGTGTAATTGAGACCCATCAAAATTACAGACCAACTTGATTTGGGATCAGGCCATAGTCTAGTTCCAGTAAATCTGGAGAGCATTGATATTGGATTATGAAACTCATGTTCTCACAGTTTTTTGAGATAAAAGTAGATATTCAGTTAAAATTATCAGAGACTTAAAATGATTCACTTCAAAACTTAAGTGAACACAGAGATAAAAGATGAAAGGATGTATGGGAAAATAAGCAGTTAATTTGTCTTTAGTTTCATTGAATAACTTCACTAGTTCCAGATATTCTTGGATTTTCTTCAGACCTTGAAGATGTCCATCCATTGAATTATGCCCTCCAATTTTCTCTCAATTGGTTACTTCTAAGGAATATCTTCTTTCTTTTTTCTCCTAAGTTTTTTTGAGACACTTCCTCTTTGACTTCTAGAAATTCCATTATATTATATCCAATTATTCTTGCTTTAATATTTACCTAGTTGGCTTGTTGTGCACATTAAAAAATTTGATAATTACCACTACTGTCCAACATAGTGATGGAAGTTCTTGCCATAGAGATTAGGCAAGAAAAAGAAAACAAGGGCATTCAGACAAGAAAGGAAGAAGTTAAGCTCTCACTGTTTGCAGATGACATGATAATATACTTAGAAAATCCTAAAGACTCTATGAATAACCTTCAAGAAACAATAGATTCATATAGCAAAGTGGCAGGCTACAAAATTAACACTCAAAAATTAACGGCCAATGATGATAGATAAGAAATGGATATAAAAAAAGTTCCATTTACATTAGTGCCACACAAACTCAAATATCTTGGATTCAACTTAACTAAAGATGTGAACGACTTATACAAAAAAAACCTACAAAACCCTGCTTCAAGAAATAGAAGAGGATTAGTGGAAAAGGAGGCATATACCCTGCTCATGGATTGGTAGGAATAAGATCATTAAAATGACAATACTCCTCAAGGCATTGTACAGATTTAATGCAACCCCTCTAAGGATACCCATAACATTCTTCAAAGAAGTGGATCAAACACTCCTAAAATTCATCTGGAACAATAAACACCCAATAATAACTAGAGCAACCCTTGAGAAAAGAAATATGGGAGACATCATTTTTCCCAACTTTAAATTGTATTACAAAGCAATGGTCATTAAAACAGCATGGTACTGGAATAAAGACAAACCCTCAGATCAGGGTAATAGACTGGAGTATTCAGAGAATGCTCCCCAGATATACAATCAATTAATCTTTGATAAGGGGGTAAGAAATGTAAAAATGAAGCAAGGAAAGACTTCAACAAATACTGTTGGCACAATTGGTCAGTCACTTGCAAAAAAGCGAACTCAGACCTCCAACTAACACCAGGCACCAAAGTCAAATGCAAATGGATTAAATACATTGATATCAGACCTAAAACCATAAGGTATATAGAACAACACATAGGAAAACACATAGGCGTTGAAACTGAAGCATCTTCAAGAAAGAAACAGCACTCTCCAAACAAGAAGAAGCAAAGATACACAAATGGGACTATATTAAGCTGGAAAGCTTCTGCACCTCAAAGGAAATAATGCCTAGGATACTAAAGTCACCCACAGAGTGGGAGAAGGTATTCACCCAATACTCATCAGATAAGGGGCTAATATCTAAGATATACAAGTTACTGACAGAACTTAACAAGAAAAAAATCTAACCTCATCAAAAGAGGGAGAGAAGAAATAAAGACACTTTCTCAAAGAAGAAATATAAATGGCCAAAAAGCACATGAAAAAATGCTCCACATCACTATTTTGAAAATATTAGAAAGTAACCAAAGGGGGGAAGATTATTAGACTAAGGAAAAGAAAATACTTTGAGAAATAAATGGGTGTTTTACTTCTCAATATCTGGATGTTCCCAAATATTTTAAGGAATAACTAAACTCGGTCTGAAAGCTACACTCTTCCTGATTGGTTAGATTCAAGACAAGAATTTATGGCATAGAACTTAAAGAAGAAACTTAGAAAGAAGTAAGGTAGAGAAAAGAACTCTCCAAGGCTCATGTAAACTATAAACAAAAATGAAAGTATAGACTTGGCACAAGAGTCCCAGAGTGACAGAAAGCACGAAAATCTAAGCAGAGGGAAGAGAGTTTGGAGTTTGATTGCAAATATGTGAAGATAGAAATAATTGCTATAGAAATAATTGTTCTTAAAAGGAAGTAGGCAGAATTTTGTTTCTACAATATGTTGGCCATTATATCCTTTATCGAAAAGTATTTCTAAATATGAAAATCCTAGGCAAAATTGATCAGAGTGAGCAAAAGATAAAAAAGGTCAGACAAATTTTGAAACTTGAAATAAAAACTTTTAATAGTTTTCATATTTATGAAAAATATGTTCATAATATTTAAAATAAGTTACTGATGGTAAAATATATATTGGAATCTCAAAATAACTGGAAATAGCTGTTATCAGATATCAGATCAGCATTTGAAATCTCAAAAGAAATGAGAAGAATTTGATGAAAAAAAATTTTTTTTTGGTTTTTGGGTCACACCCGACAGTGCTCAGGGGTTACTCCTGGTTCCATACTCAGAAATTGCTCCTGGCAGGCACAGGGGACCATATGGGGCACGGGGATTCAAACCGATGACCTTTTTGCATGAAAGGCAAACGCCTTACCTCCATGCTATCTCCCAGGCCCCGAAAATATTTTGTAGTTATAATTTTCAAACTTTTTATATACATAATTTTTTATTTAAACAGTGTGATTACAAACAAATTGTAGTTGGATTTAAGTCATAACATGAACACCCTCCTTCACTATGCAACCTTCCAATCACCAATGCCCCTCTCTTTCCTCCCCACCCCCTGCCTGTATTTGAGACAAGATTTCTACATCCCTCACTCACTGACATTGTTATAATAATTCTCAGCATTGTTATTTCCTAACTGCACTCACCACTTTTTGTGCTGAGCTTCATATCTTGAACTGGTCCTTCTGACCCTCATCTCTGGCAATTATTTCAATGTCTTTTATTTTTCTTAAAATCCATAGGTCAGTGAGACTATTCTCTGCCTCTCTCTCTCTCTCTCTCTCTCTCTCTTCCTCTGACTAATTTCACTCAGCATAATAGGGTCCTTATACATTCATGTATAGGAAAATTTCATGACTTCATCTCTCTTGACGACTGCATAATATTCTATTGTGTATATATACCACAGTTTCTTTAGCCATTCATATGTTAAAAGGCATCTTGGGGGGCCTGAGAGAAAGCATGGAGGTAAGGCGTTTGCCTCTCATGCAAAAGGTCATCGGTTCGAATCCCGGTGCCCCATATGGTCCCCCGTGCCTGCCAGGAGCGATTTCTGAGCATGGAGCCAGGAGTAACCGGAGCACTGCCGGGTATGACCCTCAAACAAAAAAGGCATCTTGGTTGTTTCCAGAGTCTAGCTCTTGTAAACAGTGCTGCGATGAATATAGGTGTGAAAAAGGGAGTTTTTTATTGGATTTTTTTGTTCCTAGGTTATATCCCTAGGAGTGGTATAACTAGGTCAAATGGGAGCTCAATTTCCAGTTTTTGTTTTCTTTTTGAGGAATTTCCATATTGTTTTTCATAAGGGGTGAACTTTTTTTTTACACTGTATAATTATTGGTCGCATTGCTAAAGGAATTGTCAGAAGTGAATTACTGAGGCATTTCCACAAGTTGCATCTCTTTCTACCTGGAGAAGACCTTGTGCAGAGTTTATAAAAGACCTTATTCTTGCTTTACTCTGTGAATTCTATGGTATAGGCTAATCTCTCCCTGTAAAACTTGAACATGTACTAAAAGAGCAAAATGGAAGCTGTCTGAGACTGGCTTCGTGTACAGAATGTAAAGTTGTATTTGAACAGAGTTCATAAACAGATTGGTACCCAGAGGGGAATAGCTTTGAGGTTACTAGGCTATCCTGAAGAATTTGTTTATACAGTCTGCAACCTTAAACTGGTACTTATTTTCTGGCTCTTTAAAATAAGATGTATTAATGCTTTCTTTCATCCAAAGAACACCATGGAAAGACTTCTGGTGGGTGTAAAATGTTTAAATTTATTTTTAAAAAAGGACAATGCAATTAGGAGATGTGTCTTATAAGAGAATTCACGGTATTTTCTAAACAACTCCCATATTACTCTCTGACTGGTTGCTTTTAAGTATTTTATGATAACACTGTTTGCATTTTAAATTACTTTGTGTGCATTGGATATTTACTCTGATTACCCAAATTATATTGCTTTTGGTAGAAGTAGTTATGCTGGTCATAATTAACACTGGCTTAAGAGTATTATGTGATGGTAAAGAGTAAGGCAATTTTAACTTGTTAGAAATGTTTTATTTATATTTCCTTTGGTTGCATAGAATTAATATGTGATTTTCTTTTTATTCCTTTTGATATTTTTGAACATTACCTTAAACTAAGGGCTATATTTTCTTCTGTTATACGCCATTAATTGTTTCATTTAAAGGCAGAGTATTTCTATGACCATAAAAGTGGTGAACTTGATAGGCCTATTGGAGAGAATCAACTTATTATTCTATAATAAGATTATAATTAGAATTCATAATTGGAATAATAGACCAGTTTATGCTACTATTTATATCTGAGTAACTTTTTATAGTACTTCTCTCCACTCCAAAAATATCCTTTGTGGAAACAATAGATGCTTTGGCTTTTCATTATAACAAAAAGGGCCATTGAGATAGTACAAGAGTTAAGGTACATGCCTTGCACACCGCCTTACCCTCATAGTTCCTCAACACCATATATGGTACTTCCACCACTTTCAGGAATGACCCCTGAACACAGAGCCAGGAGTAAACCCTAAGCACCACCATGTATGACCTCAAACCAAACAACAATAATTATTAATTATAATAAAATCCTTATCATTTACCTATTTGTAAGATATTCATGCATATCAAACAGCCATCTATATTATGTATGTATATATATGTATTTGTATATATGCATAGACATGCATTTATGTTACACAGATATATTACATATACATGAATATATGTAAACTTGATTCTCAAGTGAGAAACAAATATTTTATTTAAAAAATTTTAAGTCATATAGTGTAAAACAAAGGTAAGTCTACACAAAATGTAATGGCTTAATAAATAGGAGTTAATAGAGTTTATGTATGATATTAATATTTATGAAAATTATAAAATTTTAAACAGCATAGAAATAGTAAATAAATTTATATTTAGGTCTGTTATAAATTAATTTGAATTTAATGAATAAACAACATACATTAATATTTTCTTTATAATATCAAAATAAAAGGATCTAGCAAAGTCCAACTTCACAAAGTTTTTTTCTTAATGCCTAGGATACAAAAGTCACCCACAGAATGGGAAAAGTTATTTACCCAATATCCATCAGATAAGGGACTAATATCTAAGATATAAAAGGTACTGACAGAACTTAACAAGAAAAATATCTAACCCCATCAAAAAAAGGGGAGAAGAAATGAAAAGACACTTTCTCAAGGAAGAAATATAAATGACCAAAAGGCACATGAAAAAATGCTCCTCGTCACTAATCATCAGGGAAATGCAAATCAAAACAACCATTAGGTACCATCTCACACCACAGAGACTGGCACACATCACAGAGAACAAGAACAATCAGTGCTGGTTGGGTTGTGGAGAAAAAGGAACCCTCATTTACTACTGGTGGGAATGCCATCTAGTCCAGCCCTTATGAAAAACAAGATGGAGATTCCTTAAAAAACTGGAAATTGAGCTCCCATTTGATCCATCTATACCACATCTAGGGATATACTCTAGAAACTCAAAAATGCAACTCAAAAATCCCTTCCTCACACCTATATTCATTGCCATGCTATTTACAATAGCCAGACTCTGGAAACAATCAAGATGCCCTTCAACAGATGAATGGCTAAAGAAACTGTGGTACATGTACACAATGGAATATTATACACCCTGCAGGAGAGATGAAGTCATGAAAATTTCCTATTCATGGATGTACATGGAATCTATTATGCTGAGTGAGAGAGACACACACACACAGAATAGTCATCTGTGAGACTATGATGTGATAAAAGACGGGGCCAGAGAGATAGCCTGGAAGTAAGGTGTCTGCTTTCCATGCAGAAGGACTGTGGTTCGAATCCCGGCATCCCATATGGTCCCTATGCCTGCCAGGGATGATTTTTGATCGTAGAGCCAGGAGTAACCCCTGAGCGCCGCCGCGTGTGACACCCACCCCCCCAAATAAAAGAAAAAGAAAAGACATTGAAACAATTCCCAGAGATGAGGATCGGAAGGACCGACGCAAGATATGAAGCCACAAAGAGTGGTGAGTGCAGTGAAAGAAATAACTGTGCTGAGAACTATCATAACAATGCAGTTAAAGAAATTACTGTGCTGAGAACTATCATAACAATGTGAGTGAGGGATATAGAAAACCTGTCTTGAATACAGTGGGGCATTGGTGATGGGGAGGATACACTGGTGAAGGGGGTATTCTTTTTGTGATTGAAACCCAACTACAATTATGTTTGTAATCATGGTGTTTAAATAAAAATATTATTAAAAATAAAATAATGAAAAACCAAAGTTTTTAATGTGTTCTATGTGCATTAATGTACAGTTTTTATAATCTAAAGCAGGAGGCACCATATGCAATAGTACCTGATTCTATAATTCGTTTGAGTTTGCTTTCTAATTACTCTAGTAGAAATGCATACTATTCTATTAGCAGAGTGGCTTTAACTTCACTATTAAACTCATAAGTAATCAGATATAATCAACTATAGCTTCAACAACCCATTCTTGCATGTGGTGTGTTAAAGAACAACCTACTCTTCTCTTTCTGTTTCGTTTTGTTTGGAAGGCCACACCCAACAGTATTCAAGACTTATTCTTGGCTCTGCATTCAGGAATTACTCCAGCCAGAACCAAGAAGGTCATATGGGTTACTGGATATTGAACCTTGGTTGGCTTCTTGCAAGGCAAAAAAATTCTTTGCCCTGTCCTATCTCTCCAGATCCTAGTTATTCCTTTCTTTAACACAGAATCTATTTGATTTTCCCAGAGTAAACATTTTGTTGAAATAGTATTTAGATACAGGAGACTTGCTGAAAATGTATTATGCACAAAACGAACTGTTTTGGGTCAAATTATGAGCCATACTTCTTGTGGGTCTTTGGATACAAGTAAAAGCAAGTCCAAATATACTTAGGCTGATGGTGTATTTGAAGGAGTAAAAAGATAGCTGAAAGGCAGAGTCACAGAGGTGGGCTAGTTATAACTAAGTCCATTATTAAAAGCTAGAGAACATGTCCACAAATTTAGCGGATCTAACTAAAATTATCTATTATCACTTTGAAAGTCAGTGTGTAAGTCTTGATAGAAAACCAAGATAGTAGCTGTCCTCTGAGATCTTCTAGTCCTCTAGTTTCAGGATAAGCCAGAAGTTGATAAGACCCAAGACATATGTAGAAAGTGTTTTCTGAAGTCTAATGAGAGCTTCTGAGAAAGAAGCATGTAAATATACAATAACAGTGGAAAGTAATTTAGACCCCTTGAGAGGAAGGTGTTGCTATGATTTAGAAAATTTTTATCAATGAGTTCAAGAGTTCTAGTAAATTCTTCAAGTGTGAACTGAGACTTGACATCACATGCTTCTGATTAAATTTCAATATTCACTCTCAGTGGTTTTAAAGTGACTAATTGCTTTCACTGAAGATTTTTTTAGCAGTTTGGTATTTAATAACTTGGACTTGCAGACTGTTAAACCCATTGCTAAAATGGGCTCTATTATGAACTGAATTGTTAACAATAAAAAGTCATTCATTTAAGCTGTATGGGAAAAAAAGTTAAATACATTTTTTGTACATTGACTACACTAATAATAGCAGATAATCAGCAACTACAACAACACATAATAACAAGTTATTTTTCAATTGAGTCATTTATCTGAGATATAATCCTGTATTTTTTAGCTTCTTACACTTTAAAACTGTCTATTGAGTAGAGGAATATCATTTTCACTCCAATATCAATGTTCATAGTACTCAAAAATAAATTTTGCAAATATCAAGACTCTATTTCATCTACTATGGCCAAAGACTATTGGGGAGTTCTTATTGTCTCTTATAATTTTATAATAAAATGATATGTAATGATGATTATTAAATGTATTATATTTAATAATATAGTATTATATAGTAACAAAATGATTACTGTTGCATATAATAATATAGTGTGTAATTATTTTTATTAAATAAGTATATTCAGCATAGCTGAAATATTACTGGTAACCTTCATAGTTTCCTGCATTAACATATAAATTGGGGGGCCGGGCGGTGGCGCTGGAGATAAGGGGCCTGCGCTAACCTAGGACGGACCGCGGTTCGATTCCCTGGTTCCCCATATGGTCCCCCGTGCCTGCCAGGAGCGACTTCTGAGTGAATAGCCAGGAGTAACCCCTGAGCGTCACCGGGTGTGACCCAAAATAAATAAATAAATATAAATTGACATAAAGAATATTTTTCCATAACATATTGACTCTTTAAATGTTAATTTTTATGTCTCTTTTAATTCTTACTGTAAATTGGTTTGTTAATTATATTGTTGATCAGCTGAACAGTTAAAATTATTCTTCAAATTAAAATTTTAACCACTGTGCTTTGCAGATTTCTACTATGGAATAAAGAGGTAATAGGAACCAAAGCAATAGCACAACTTGGAGGACGTTTGCTTTGCAAGTAGCCACCTCAGGTTTGATTCCCAGCATATCCCATATTCCTGGCATATGGGTCTCTCAAGCTGCCAGGAATAATTTTTGAATGCAGAGCCAGGAGTAGCTCTTGAGCACTACCAGGCATGACCCATAAAACAAAAACATATTTACTTATTTTATTTATTTATTTTTGGTTTTGGGGTCACACCCGTTTGACGCTCAGGGGTTACTCCTAGCTATGCACTCGCTCCTGGCTTGGGGGACCATATGGGACGCTGGGGGATCGAACCGCCGTCTGTCCGATGCTAGTGCTTGCAAGGCAGATACCTTCCTCTAGCGCCACCTCTCTGGCTCCAACAAAAAAATATTTTAAAAGGGAAATAACCCTGTATTATTACTATAATAAGGCCCCGAGACAATAGAGTTAAGGACTAGAAGGGCTGGAAGGACCAGATAAAAATTTGAAGCTCACCACAAAGAGTGGTGAACTCTGTTAGGGAAATAACTACACTAACAACTAACATGACAATGTTAAAGAATGAGAGATGTAGAATGCCTGTGGCAAATACGGGGTGGGGGTGGGGGGCATTGGTGTAAGGAATGCTGCAGTAATGCAGTAGTGATGGAGGTATTCTGTTTATAACTGAAACCCAACTGCAAGCATGCTTGTAATCATGGTGCTTAAATATTTACATTGAAAAAATAAAAGAATAATAACCTTTATGACCTTATTTTAATTATGTGATACTTTTATTTATATATAATTATAAGTATATATATAAATAGGAAGAAATATTCACCAGAAATATCTTGGACCTAATATTAGGTACAAATAGAGTCAGTTATCCATTTGTAAAACTACATTCAAATTCTTTTTCCATATCAACACAAATAGTGATTGTGATTTTTCTTCCTTCAATTTTTAAACTCACAGCAAGTAATTTTCTTTGAAATGATAATATTACTTCTATCATTTACCTAATGAGGTGGTCACCCCTGAAATAGATCGCTTGAATCTAAAGATACTTACATTTCTGTATGATAAATAGTAATTCTTATAGATATTTATCAATTAGATATAGAAAATAGTGATACAGTTGTGGTTTAAATATTTTTGCTACACTTAGAGGCAACTTAAGGAAACTAAAATGGTTCAGATTCCATGACAAACTGGGTCTCTGAAATATCTAACATAAGGAAACATAATTTTATTTACTCCTTCATTCATGTTTATTCCAGCTATTTAGATACTTACTGAGAAAAGCATTTCAGAAAAATAATAATAGCTCAGTCACATAGAATGTACGAAAAAAACAAATAAACAAACACCACTTTAATTTATTCTTGATAACAACCATCAATTAAGAAAATGTAGAGACTTGTAAAAACAATTCTGCAATTCAGATTTGGGTTTTAATTTGATTTTGAGCTATACATATCAGTGTTATGGTCTTACTCCTGATTGCATTAGGAATAACTCATGATAGGGTTGGAAGAGACTTATGAGTTTCTGGGGATCAAACCCTGGTTAGCTCTTTGCAAAGCAAGCTCCATACCCACTGTACTATCTTTCTGGCTTATTTGTGCTTCGTTTTATTTTTGCTTTTAAAACTTTCTGATTCTCAAGACTCTGTTCTGGTGTTTAGGCCACACCCGCAGTGTTCAGGAATTACTCCCAGTATATCTTGGGGAACCATATGGGCTGCAGACTTACAAAATAAAATATATCCAAAGTCAACAACAAGCAGTGCTTGAAATAAATATGAGAACTTCAAACTGCTAATAAACTTAGTTTGCTGCGCACATACTATTTATACATGTCTGCAAAGAACATACTCTTTGTATGATTTGGACGAGCAATGGGAAAAGAAATACTGCTTCTTAAATTTATGTTTTTACTTTTTGTTTTTTGGAGGCATAGTTTGGACCACAAGAGACTGTGCTCAGAGGTTACTCTTGACTCTTTACTCAGGAATCACTCCTAGGAGTGCTTGAGGGACCATTTTGAATTCTGGGGGGTTGTGCCCTAATCAGCTATGAGCAAGGCAAATGCCCTAACCACTGTACTCTGGTTCCAGCTCCTTTATATTTTTATTTGTAATGAACTTTAATAAAGTCTTGAATTTTTTTATATAAAAACTGGGAGAAATTGGCTATAGATCAGAAGACAAAAACCAAGACCCTCTATACACACAGTCATTTACATACAGGAAGCTGTTTCCTTCCATCCACAGTGGGATTCTGGGGGTCCCTTTCTAACTATTTCTATTTATGTACCATATTACATTCTGTAATTTCCTTTTATCTCTCCTTTATTTTGCAATGTCTCAGTACACGTCTCTTTAAGACAAGTTAATTTAGCCAATTACTCCAGTTTGGTTGAAGATAAAATCTTTAATTTATCCAAGCCTCCTTTTATTCTTTCTAGGATACTCTTTCCATTAATTTTATGAAACATTCTAATTCTCTAGTTTAGGAAAGAGCTAATCCCTCCCCATATTCGTGAGCAGACATCCATGTAAACACATAAGCAAACTAATGCTTAAATTGCTACCCATTCCAAATTGTTTATTTGTATTTGTAATCTTTTGTTTTTTTTTAAGTTATTTAAAATTATAATAGATTTCAAATGAAGAAAATATATTTAGCCTCCAGTATTTTATCTTAAAACTGTTTTTACTTATTTTATCAAAAGTAAGACTCATCTTTTCGATGAAGAAAGTGTATAATGCATAAAAAGGCCTAATGCTTGATGGGGAATTGTTACTGAGAAAAGCAAATACTGTAGTAAGCCTCAAAACTATGAGGTACTTAGAAATAAAAAGATGATTTTTTTCTTTCATCTACCTGTTTAAAAATTCCATATATTGTAATTGTTTTAGGTGTAAGTCAAATGAAAAACACCTTCTCTAATATTCAAGTTGGGGTGTCAGATAGGAAATAGTGATATGGTGTGTACTCAATGAATGCATCTAAGGAAGTAACCATCCTTAAACATTCTGAAAAGGAGGGAGCATTGGAGATAAGTTTTCAGATAAGAGGAACAATTTGAAAGGACTTATCTAGCTCCTATCACATTTGGAATGTATAGTGAAATTAAGTCACTAATAGAGACTTTTTCTGTTTAATTTCTCACCTGGGTTCATGTCTTTTGCTGCGAACATGAACTATTTCTGCTTCTAAATCAGATGACCTCGACAAGATTATGTCTGTCTCAGGCACGACAAAATTTGCTTCTAATTATTTTCTAGTTGTTGCCTTTATCTGCTCCAAGCTCTTTTGTTGGTTTATAATGTGCTAATGGATTCATGAAATTTCACAACCAGCATATCACTCTATTGATTCAGAACATAAGATTGTGACTCAGAAAGTATACTAAAAATCAATAAACATTTTAATACCTTATTAGTTGTTTTAAAATTTTTATTTTATGGGAGCCGAGAGGTGGCGCAGGAGGTAAGGTGCCTGCTGCCTTGCCTAGGACGGACCACGGTTCGATCCCCCGGTTCCCATATGGTCCCCCGTGCTTGCCAGGAGCGACTTCTGAGCGAGTAGCCAGGAGTAACCCCTGAGCGTCACTGGGTGTGGCCCAAAAACCAAAAAAATATTTTATTTTATTTTATTTATTTATTTTGATTTAAGGGTCAAACTCAGGATGCTGCAGACTAACTCTTGACTCCATGCTGAAGGATCCAGTGGTGCTCGATGAATCATGTGCAGTGCTAGAGATTGAGCTAAGGTTGACCACACGAAATGCAAAGTGCCTTAATATTTGTACTTTTTGATCTCCTGTTCTTTTAATTGTTAAAAGAATAATTTACAATACTGTACTCTGTGTTACAATACTTGTAGTCTTTCTGCAGTTCCTCTGACTTATTTCTCCCTGATAATGTTTGATTTTGTTCAATCTTGTTTCCAGAGCCACTTGCTTGGATATCCAGTATAGAGTCAGTGCCTTCTTTTTTGCACTAGGCTCTTTTTTTCTAGAAATCCAAGTCAATATAACTGGTCTCCCAGGATGGGATTTTGGAGTTAGGCTACTTAACTCCCTGAAAACAAAATTGACTGATATTACCTGGTAGCCTAATGACAAAACATCCTCTATGTCTAATTTTGATGTGCAAGTAGATAACATGACATTGGAAAGAAACTTTGCATTTATGAGAACCATGTTAGTTTAAAAGATTGTGTTAAAAAGAAATTACTTATGACAGTGTTAGAAATCATATATATTAGGTTAAAGAGTTAGTGAAGGTCTAACCAAATTCATTCATGTTCAGAAAGCCAAAGAGCATTCCACTTAAAGCCTTTTTCCATGGCAAATTCAGAATTTGAGAGTGAATACATGTAATATTAAATTCTAGGATGAAGCAATAGATGGATGAGTCTGATAATAGAAAACCCTAAATTCCAGCTTTTTCTTTATTGTCTTAACACATAGCTATTTCCTCATACCTGCTACCTGAGAGATGAACGCCAATGAAGAGTTTAACTTGCAATAAGTCTTCTACTTCCCTCAAGATATGCTCCCAGCACATAAACTTATCTATGACTCAAAACCCAAAACAGATGTCAATATAGTCCTCAAAGTAAAATTCAAAGATATGCTGTAGAAAAATTTATCTTCTGCTGGAGAAGCAATGTGAGTACTCAAGTATATTGTATATGCTAGTGTGTATTCACTGATTCTTGTGACTTTTACAGTGGAGAAGGAAACAAGAAGGTAGATCTGATAGACTGAGAATTTTGTGAATTCAGATTTCTGTTTGTCTTATAAAAAAGCACAAAAGATAGCACCAGAAATTTTCTGTAATCTCTCTGAAAATTCTCAACTCAGGTCTAGCCAAGAGTGAACCAAGAAGAGTATAAGAATTTCTTTGACAATGATATGAGTTGATTAGTAAATTGTAGCTCTTGAAAAACATACATTATTTATTATACTTAGAACTTCTTTCATAACCATAGACTAAGTGATGCACTATTGGAAATGAGAATGAGCTACAAAGCCTCTGATAACTTGGTAGTGATGACATTCTAAATGAAAAGATCTTGTATTGGGAATTTGGACTCATTTCTTCCTACAAATGAGAAGATTCTGAAATGGCAGGTGAATGT
Source organism: Crocidura indochinensis (assembly GCA_004027635.1). Lineage (NCBI taxonomy): Eukaryota > Metazoa > Chordata > Mammalia > Eulipotyphla > Soricidae > Crocidura > Crocidura indochinensis. Next base: position 14,541 of record PVKC010001562.1, read on the forward strand.
TGGACAAATATTCTCTTCTAGTCTGAGAGGTGTCTCGTTATTCTTTTTATTTCTTTTAGAGTGCAGAAGTTTCTCAGATAATTTCAGATTCGAAATTGGATGTGGATTTACTCACTGAGTTCTTCCTAGGTAAGAAACAACTCTATTTTCTCTTTCAAATTTCCATCATTTCTGACTAAGCATCATATCAATTTCTCTCTCTTCTAGCCATTCCATTTCCTCTCCTTCTATTACAGTTACAATCTGTTATCAGGTAACCTAAGATAATAGTTTTTCAAATGAGCTCACTCATACTTCCTGGACAAAGTGATTTTCTGTGCTGGGTTTTAAAAGGAAATAGGAATAGACAGGAACATCAGGAGAAGATTCAAAAGGTCTGATTCACAGGACCTAACCCATACTAGGCAAGGATGTCTGGTGCTTTCAGAAAGGATACTGGAGGATGAAAAATCATTTTATCAAACGTACTGATGTTGATGAAAGGCCAAAGGAAAAAAAAGATTTGTCTTTTTTGCATAATAGATGGTCTTTGCCTATAACATAAATACTAAAAAATTTAAAGAATCTGAGTCCCTTACTCATTCCTGAGTGAGCTGTATCATTTGGGGGCTAGTTTACAGAATAAAATTGGTTCAAAACATGCATGCTTGCTTCTGTAGCACAGATATAAAAAAGTTCTAATATGTACTGAAAAATTAGAGTTCTTAGAAGTCAGCAAGTAATGAACAGACTCAGTGTATGAGATGTCTCACAGAATGATTAAGACTACAATGGTTGGAGGGTCCAACTGGAAACCATTGAGCTTGACCTGAGCCTCACCAAGTATAGTTTCAACTAGGTAATGCAGGCAAACGATGGTATTGGCCGCCTTCCATTTTTTTTTTATTGATGGCCTGGAATTCACTGCCAATAAATGATATGTTGGCAGTAAGGGCAGGCCTAAGCTGATCATATGTCACAACAAATAGTAAAAGTACATTTAACTGGGCTAGAGGACCCCACTGCCAATCAAGGTGATGTGCAGGAAATTAGTGGCAATGTGTACCTGGCATTCCTGTCATTGAAAAGGAAAAATCACGCTGCAATTACAGGTGAAGAGAACATTCCTTTCATTTGTAGGGGGATTATGAAAAGCCAGCCTCAATGCAGGCAACAGGATTAAAGCAAGAAATTCCTTTTCACTTCCAGTTCTTATATAGAATTTAGCTGTATAAAGTCATTCAACAGAGGCATAAAACTTTGGTTTACGATATTGAAAAAGAATGACAAAGGATAGGAAACAGTATCCAAAAACTAATGTAAGATTAATTCCATCACACACACACACACACAAAAAGGGTATAAGCCAAGTCACGTTTTGGTAAAAGCCAAGTAACATTTGCCTTTCCGTATTTACAGTTTGAACAACGTTCCATGGTGAACTTGTCATTAAAACGATTGGTTTATCTGTTTGAAGTCTAAATTACCATTTGGAAACAAGTAGAATTTTTCTATGCAATATTGAAAAGGAAATAATTAGTACAGTATGAGTGGGTAGAAGGTATCAGTTAAGGGTACCAAACATTTGCTTGACAAGCTGAAGGCCACTCTTCCATCCCAGGTACTCCAACTACTATCAACCATGTTGCCTTGACCCCCAGAACTGTTCCAGAGTGCACTGAGCTCCAGATCATGTCAGCCAGGCATGTGTGAGCACCACAGCTAATGTAAGTGAACCCTGTTTAGCACAACTAGAAAGAAAATGTGGGGGTAGGAACAGGACCATGCAGAAGTGTGGCTTATGGTTAGCTTGTGCATGGTCACTGCACTGAGCCCAGTTGGGCATTATAAACTGAAAATGAGAAAGCACCCAACAGGGATGGGACACTGAGAAAACCACTTAATTGCAAGGTCAAGAAAATTTAAGGTTTATGAAGCAAAATAAGAAGATGTGGTATGAATTTCATGAACAGTATCGAAAAGAATAATGTACATTATTTGTGTTTAGGAAGAGAATTTTGATGTTAAACATTTTGTTTCTTTGTGTGATTGCAGTTAGACATCCTTGTGTTCCCAAGTGTAATGTGACAGACTCTGTCATGTGTCATGTAATCATAAAGGTCACTTCTAAATCTTACTCCTAACATCTGCTGTGCAGACAATAGAAGACCTTAGACTCCCACAAGCTCTGAATTTCTGCCATAAACCTACAATAGATTGTCCATTTTGTAAATAATATTTATCAGAGATCTATTCAGATCCAGGGCTATTTTTAAGTTATAGCAGATTCGTATCATAAGGTCTTGCAGGTTTATACCTTTCTCAAATATTTTTCTTAAATATGAACTTTAGTTTTATCCCTAGGTTGTAGGAAGTCAGACTAATGAGAGATCTAATTCCTAAAATATAGAGAGAATGATAAAGGTAAAAATTTTTCTCTTTGTTTCTATAATACGTAGCTGCTCATCTTCTCTAAACTCATTAAAGGGAAAAGACTTCATTATTTTCCTAGAAATGACTCTGAGTTTACTGCAAAAATGGTTCTAATGACTGAAAAAGATGCTCTCAGCTTGCCTCTTAAAAGTCTGACATGCATGAACCATTTTCCAAAGAAAATGCCATTGTGGGGGATACTTATGTTTAGAGGACTATTGATAGACTCTATTTTCTTATCATCATTTGTTTTATTAATTATTTAGTCTAATACGCATAAATATAAATGAGTGTGGATATCAAATGGACACTCATTAACTTCTCTAGTGATTAGGCAATGTCATTTTACAATATACATATTATACATCCCCAAATGTTTCTTTTTGGCAATTTCATGTTAATTATCAAACTTAGAGTTAACCATTATGAATAATTATTAACATATTCTATTCACTTCCACTATTATTCACGTTTTTATAACAGGGTCTACATTCCAGAGAGAAAAAGCTCATTATGTTATAAATATAATTTGCATACTTTGGTCTTCAATCCTTTCAAATCCTAGAGCAGTAATGAACAGATTCAAGGGGCAATTTAAAACTGCTCCAACAAATATAACGACAAAAACAAAATTTCCATTATGTTTTTTTTTTACTTATTTCAGACATTATTTTTGATATGGAAATCATAAAAGAACATAAACAGTGATTAACTTTAATTTGTAAAGATGTTGAACAGTAACTTTTGATAATATTACTTCCTTTGTGGGTTTTCCTTCCCTTAACAGTGAGCCCAAATGTTCTGGCGAAGTGAAAGACAAAGACGTATTTGAAGAACACAAATATATCATCTCAGAGCTTGTTAGAACTTGAATATGAACCAGGCTGTATGAAAACTCAGCATTACAGGGTGGACAAACGTTGTTAATTTGAAAATATTTTATTGATAGAGAGAAGAATAGCAGCCTATTTGGAAACAAAATAGCTCTTGACATCGTTCATATAAAAAACAAATATTCAGAAGTTGTAATCATGAGCAAGGGAAAGAATATATAGGAAAAAATTATGCCCTAAATTGGAATGAATCACCACTTGAGATGACAAGTGACTTAACTGCAGAGAATGAAGAAGGTCTTAAATTACCACAGGGATTGTGGTTCCATGAATTCATGTGCAAATTACCTATAAAACTTGACTACATGACCACCAGAGGTGTTTCTCCTTACATCCTATGGTTTTAAAAGTGAGAAACACCTACATTCGTTATAGATTTCAGGGGAAAAAAATGAAGTGTTTGCATCTGATTTAGCACTAAATTGGCCAGAGATGGAAATCTAACAGATCTGTCGAGTTATCAAATTTCCAACTGGTTGGCATAAGGATTCATGAGGCATAAGGGACTCGAGAGAGCATTTCACATTCCAGTTCTAACACACTAAGTAACAGGGCATAAAATGTTCTCTGTTCTGCTAAGAGCGGACCATTCAGGCATGTGCAGTATGCCTCTGTTCTCAAGCAACAGAGCTTAAGTACCATGAAGTATTTGGTTTTCTGTTTTATGCAGCTCTTGCAAAGAACTCTGTGGCCTCAAATCCTCCCAATAATCAGTAGGCCACCCCAAATTCTGACAGTGGCTGTGTGCAGATTTCAGTGGTTTGTTGTTGTTGTTGTTGTTGTTGTTGTTGTTGTTGTTGTTGCTGCTGTTGGTTTGTTTTGCTTTGCTTTTTGGTCCACACTGGTGATGCTCAGGAATTTCTCTGGCTATGCACTCATAAATAGCTCCTGGCTTGGGGAACCATATGGGACTAGGGGGGTGGGGGGGATTGAACCAAGGTCCGTCCTAGTTTAACTGTATGCAAGGCAAACACCCTACCTCTTGCGCCACTGCTCTGGCTCCAGATGGCAGTATTTTGTTTCTTCCAAGATTATAGATTCCAGAGTACATTCTGTTGGATAATAAAAGTCCAGTCTTTCTGACCAACTGAGGACAAGTCTGATTCAAGTTCACAATTCTTTTGGGGGAGTTGCCTACAGTCAGAGTTTCTCAAGGGTGTCACAACTGGCTTTGGGGTCTGGATTATTCTGTTGGAAGGCCTTTGTGCATTATAGAACATTGAGCATCATTCCTGTACAATACTCATTATAAATCAGCGCAGTTAACACCAGCACCATCACTGACATTGGTACAATCATCATTACATTGTCATATTCACCTCATAAACAAATGTCCCAGGATTAGGGCAAGTTGACATTGTATGAGAACCCTTTATCTAATATCATTCATCTGCAACTTCTCTTCATTTTAAACTTTATCCACAATTCTATTTAAGTCGTGAATTTAGTTAAAGCCACAATAAACAAACATTAAACATTGTTATAAGATACACACAAATATAAAAAAGAGAAGCTGCTCTTTCAAACGAAGATTTATTGGAGTCTCTAGGTTGTTAAGGTTGTTAGGAAAACAGGTTTTTTTTGAAGGTCACACCCGGCTGTGCTAAGGGGTTACTCCTGGCTCTATGCTCAGAATTCGCTCCTGGCAGGCTCAGGGGACCATATGGGATGACAAGATTCGAACCACCAACCTTCTGCATTCAAGGCAAACGCTTTACCTCCATGCTATCTCTCTAGCCCCAGAAAACAGTTTTTGATCTGCAAAACTATTTTTGTCTCCCTTGTAGAGGCTGCTAAGAGAGGTAGAGATTCAAACCAGAAGTGGTTCACTAGAAATGAGGTCTTAAGACACCCTAAGAAGATCTCTGCTTTACAGAAAGAGGTTACTCTGAAGGGTGGAGGAAAGTACTCTGCACAATTTTAAAGTTTTCATTATTTTTAGGGACTGGAGCATTAGCACAGCAGTAGGCCATTTGCCTTGCATGTGCAGATATGGGATGGAACAGGCTTTGATGTCTGGTATCCCATATAGCCCCCTCCAAACTGCCAGGAGCAATTTTAGAGCACAGAACACAGAGGTATAGCCCAAACCACACCTCCAAATTTTTACTTTTAGGGAGAAAAGAAGCAGTCATGTGGCAAGAGAAACAGGGAGATAAATAGGATGGAAGAGGCTGGAAAACTTATAGGAAAACTTATCTAAGTAAGATTTGTGAGAGAGAAATAAGTTCACTTATTGGCATTACCATGAGATAAATAACACTTTTTTTCTACCTCGAATTACAATAAATTTTGCTGCTCCTACAAATGTTCAATCTTTGCTCTCAGTTTGTTAATGCCAACCATGAGAAAGAATGAATGTGAAAATATGTGTGTATATATTTTCCCTTATTAGTAACATACACCTCATTAAAAAAAAAAGTTGTTCTTCTGCTGCTGCAAAATGACTCTCAAATATTTCTAGTCTCAGATCATCCCTTTCCTGTAGTTACCAGTTGTTGGCCTGAAGCCTATTTTCATGTAGTCAGTTAGCGGCTTTGTCTTTAATCTCTGGCCAGAATTTCCCTCTTCAATCATTGTGGTTTTACGTGTGAGGTAGACTACTGTTGGCTTTGTGCTTTCTTTTCTTCTCTAGTTCCCCCCTTAATTTTTATTTCTTAATTAGGAGAGGCGAGGGTCAGAGTTGGGATTCTTCTTCTCTGAACTTCTTCCAGACTGTCTGAGACCAGGAGGCTTCACGGAATTCGGTAAACAGGAGTGATGTTCTCTTTGTCAGTTTGTACGGTGATGAGATTTCTCTTCATCGGTCCTTTATTAGATTGCCTCCAGAGCTACAAACTGCTGAATCAGTTATTTGCAGGCCCAGGACCAACTCTCTTGGTCCTGTGACTCAATCCCAAGGCATAGAGGCTTCAGGCAGTTGTTTTGCACTGGATCCAGGGGCTGGAGATATGAGTGAGCTTACCCAGGTGACCACCAAACCACAGGAATAAGGAAAAGCTTGTCTTCATGTTCCTTGACCAATTTCTCTATCTCTTTTTCAGTGGCTTCTAAGTTTCTGTCTGTCTTGAATGACTTCATCTAGCAGTTTCACTGCAAAGAATAGTTTAAATCTCCCTAACTTGTAACTCTTCTAGTGAATTTCATATACTCATTTGGCTACCCATTCTCGGATCAGCAGAGACTGGTCATGAAAGCAGGGAAAAGAGTACAGTACTTATCAACATTATGCTTGGAAAAGAACCTTCCTGGGAGGTGGGAGTGCCTTGGGCATCCTGCCTCTAATGTGCAAATTGAATATGTGTAGCTTTTTTAATTACTTTAGTTAAACATCATGGTTACAAGGTTGTTAGTAATACAGTTTTTTTTCCTAGCAGATACGAAGTTGTTCATGATTGAGTTTCAGTCATACAATATACAACACCTTTCACCAGTACACAACTCCAATATTCCCAGTTTACCTCTTGCTCTGCAACCAGAAAAAAAGATTTTTTTTAATTCAATCAATCCAATCTGCTTTGCTTTCCCACAAATAGCAATTACAGGAAAAGGAAGTAAAAGTTATAGAGATAGATGATGAATAAAATTATACACACATTTATCATGCCCCTCATAGTCTTTAACACTTTGAAAAGTACTGCTCTAGGGTTACCCCCACTTGTTTGCGCCAACCTCTCTCTTCTAATGTCTCAGGTGTCACAAGTCCTTTATGGAATCCTACACACACCAGATCAAACTCCTGCATTAAGAGGGACAAGTTTTCCATCTTCCCAATGGATCTCAGTCTCTCAGGTGTCTGTAGCTCAGTCCTACAAGCACTCAGACACAGCTATGAGTCACATACTACTGGTGTTTCCAAAACAGAAAGTAAAACAAACAAAAACCATACCACTCATATAAATCCAAACTTTTCCCATCTCGGAAATTACAGAGAACATGGGATCTATTTGGAGTCTTTCTTGGTGGTTGTAAGAACTAGTCAGAGTATCAAAGTGCCTAGTGCCACAAAACTAAATGATGTATTTGTGTTTGTGTGTATGTAGAAAACTATATGGTTAATTATGTATATAAGATGTATATGAAATACTATACTTACATAAGTATGACATGTGTGTATATATATGCATAGATGCATTTACTATGTATATAGTATTATTATGTAGTATGCATTTAAGATTGCTTTAAAATCTTAATTCTGGAGCCCGGGAGATAGCATGGAGGTAAGGCGTTTGTCTTTCATGCAAAAGGTCATCGGTTCAAATCTTGGTGCCCCATATGGTTCCCCGTGCCAGCCAGGAGCAATTTCTGAGCATGGAGCTAGGAGTAACCCCTGAGCACTGCCGGGTGTGACCCAAAAACCAAAAAAAATAAAAATAAAAATAAATAAATAAAATCTTAATTCTTTATTTTCCAGTTCTAAAATAAAAAAATGAATTCAAGTGAAATCTATTCCTTTTTTGTCTGTTTGTTTAGGTTTTTTGGGGGGTGGGAGAGTCACACCCAACAACGCTCAGGGAATACTGGCTCTATGCTCAGGAATTGCTCCTGGCAGGCTCAGGGGACTATATGGGATGCCAGAATTCGAACCACCATCCTTCTGAATGCAAGGCAAACTCTCTACCTCCATGCTATCTCTCTGGCCCCTGAGTCTATTCTTAATCAAAACAGAATTCATATAGACTCATACAAGGCTGGCAAAAAAGAGAGACAGTAAACTTTCAGACAGAAAAAGCATCAAAATTTAAGAAAGAGATTGATATTTAAAGAATCTATTTACAGTTAGGTTGACACCAAACTCACTTTAGGTGAAGGCTAGAAGTTGCAGAGCATTCTGGGAAATTCATAGTATTATGATTTACCAAGAATTTTCTATTAGTTGATAGTCAAGGTTGAGAGGACAATAGAACACTGTTTGCTTTCTAAACCAAATATTTATTTTGAATAGTTTCAAGACTTCATAAAAGTAGCCAATGGACTATAATAAACCCAGGAATGTTGATTAAAAATCATTAACATATTTTCTAAAGTTCTTTTCCTGTTTTTCTATTTACATTTCTCCAATTTTCCATCAATCTATATTCTAAAAATCACTTGAGAGGCTCTTGTGACCCCAGAATACTTGCTTTCTAAAGATTTGGAGGAAAGTCTCTTAATTCCAAAGATATTTTTCTTTAGGCCATATGATGATGTCATGTTCACCTCACACAAGAATATGTGTGCAGTACCTACTCCAGCTTCTAATGAAATCTAAGAATGTCTTTTGCAGCATTTTGTATCTGAGATCCTCTGAAGTTCAATCCAGAATGCATTACTAGAATTGGCTGCCACTTTCAAACAGGGCTTCCTGTTCTAGAGAAGTGTTCACTTGTTTTCCCTCTGCTGTCTTGGATATTCAGAAGAATCTAGACAATTTCTGTACACTCTCCCCTAAAAATGATATTTTCAGGGATGGAGTGATAGCCCAGTGAGGAGGACATTTTCTCTGCACTCAGCTGACCCAGTTCAATCCCTGACATTCCATATGATCCCCCAAGCCTGCCAGGAATAATTCCTAAATGCAGCGCCAGGAATAACTCCTGAGGACCACTGGGTTTGGCGCAAAAGCAAAGCAAAACAAAACAAGCTAATAACAAATTAATTAAATTGTCCCTCAAAAAGTGCATGAGTTTTTTCAGAACTTTCTCAGTTTTTTATCCTCTTCTTAGGTTCCTAAATACATTCTCCAGTAACATTGTTTATTCATTAAAGTTGTTGTTGCCTTTTTATTTTGCTATTGCCCATTGTTTTAGGTTTATTTCTTTTCTTTTTATATTTCATATTGCATCTCCCTTTTTCTACAGTGAGAATACTGACCCAAACAGTATTGATATTTATATTCATTTAGTGGCTATTTTACTAGTCAAATGAAAATTTCTGTGTGGCTGATTTCTATTCCAATTGTCAAAGAACATTGTCCAACATAAACTTTTACCAAGAAAGGAAAAATGAAGAGCTTATTTGTAGTTTCTGTCCCTCCCACTCATCCCCACTGAAAGTTTAGGAAGAATTCAGCTCAGTTACTTGGATATTTATGGGTTTTCTGCATAGCTAGGTTACCAATTTGATATATAGCTAATTGCTTTTCTAAACAGTGAACTTTGAATTTCATTATGCCATTGCCTAAGTACAATTAAGTATTTTGATATGGAAATTATTCGAAATTAAATACTGTCTGAAACAATGTGCTTAGAGAATTGTTATTCATTTCCCAGTCCCATATATTTGTAAAGCAGATAGAAAGATATATAAATATTATAATTTCTCTTTCTTTTCTTTCTCAAAAGGTACAATTTATGGTAAACACATTATGTGCATATGTGTTTGTGCATAAATGCCTAAAAATAAGTATTTATAGATTTATACTATTTAGATACTTAGCTTACTATCAATAATGCCATAAAAAAGTTGTGCCACTGTTTTTCTTAATAGTGTGGTATATCAAGAACTAGCATGGAAAGTGGTGTGTGTGTATGTGTGTGTGTGAAGTAACATGTTTCATTAATAAAAAGTCTGTAGAGGAGCTGGAGCGGTGGCGCAAGCAAGCGGTAAGGCTTCTGCCTTGCCTGCGCTAGCCTAGGACAGTCGTTTGATCCCCTGGCAGCCCATATGGTCCCCCAAGCCAGGAGAGATTTCTGAGCACATAACCAAAAGTGACCCCTGAGTGTCACTGAGTGTGGCCAAAAAGAAAAAAAGAAAAGAAAGAACAAGTTTGTAGAAAAGAAAGTCAGGCAATTAATAACATAAATTCTATTCCCAGCATTGTGACTATTGACTAAGAGATTTTAGGAAATGACCTATATCTGGTTCTGTCAAAAGAGAAAGATAAACTTGACTTTATGAGGTTGGTCAAGAACGTTAAGTAAAATGATGCATAGAAACATAAACTTCTGAAATGCTATGTCTAGGTGATCATAACTTTTAATGATTACAAGAATTTTTTTCGAGTGTATACCTTTGTATTTCAATAAATAATTAATGAATTATGTTCAATTGAACCTAAGTTATAAATATATCTTTGTTCATTTTTCTCATGAAAAATATGAGATGAATCATGATCATCACAAGTCTGTGGTGAAATAGGTGGCTTACGTGCCTAACATGCTTTCTAATCGCTTTTGATCACTAACAAACAGCAAAAATATTGAGTGTTGTAAAAACATAACTATTTACTTCCAAAAATATGTTATCAATTTCATGCTAGTCTCTTCTACTTTAAAACTTTTATACTCAAAACAGGGGCCTGTACCATTTAGCCTATGGGGAAAATTTTGATCTTATCCATTTCTGTAAATAAAATTTTATTGTATTTATACATTGCTCAGGGTTATTTTCATGCTATAACAAGAAAGTCAGATAGTTGCTAAAAAGACAGCCCTGCAAAGACCAAATTTTTCACTGTTTTCTAAGGACCAGTGAAATAATTCAAAGTTGGTGAACTGGGTTTGATCTCCTGTCTCATACAATCCTTTGAACACTTTAAGGAGGAAATTCTGAATACAGAAATAGGAGTAGTTTCTGAGCACTACTGGGTGGGGTTTTTAAATCAAAAGAGCAATTGCTTGGCAATATCTTTTATAGAATTATAACAAATTTTACAATAATTTTCTTAATTTTTAAAACATTTTTTAATTTCTGACTTGGACAATTTTACAAATTATTGCTCATTTGTTTGTATAAATATGTGGTTCATATAATAACTGTTCTTTGTTAAAATGCTTATCTTATAAAACTTAAATTATAAAATGTTAGAAAAATTATAAAATATTCAGTGAGCTTATTATTTCATGTAGAACCTTCTCCTCACTATTTATAATGCATATTGACATTCTATTGAAAGAAACTTCTGATTCAGAGTATACAATCATTTTTGTTTCTCTTGCTCTTGATCTATTTGCTATGTATAAGAATTAGAACTCCAATGCTTACCCGATATGTGAAATGCACATCCTATATAATTGGACATTATGTTTCAAACTCATGTTTAATGAATTAAAATTAAATCAGCATATTTATTCTTGTTATATACATTTAATTGCAAATGTATTAGGATTAAAAATAATAAACTTCCTTAGTATCTACATTTCTTTTTTTGGAGAGGGGGTTGGTTTTTGGGCCACACCAATGAATCTCAGGAGTTACTCTTGGCTCTGCATTCAGAAAATGCTCTTGTTCCTGGCAGGCTCGGGGACAATATGGGATGCCAAGGGTCAAGCCCAGGTTCTTCCCAGTTTGACCATGTGGAAGGAATACATCCTATCACTGTACTATTGCTCCTGTCAGTATCCACATTTCTGTGTACTTGTGATACATACATATTCTTTCCTAGATTTGACAGACTTTTGCCAGCTGTGAAGGCAATTTCAGGCCAATAGAAGGTAGGTTGACCCTAAACTAGAATATTAAAAGAGTAATTTTATATCCTGGAGCTTTGTAAAAGTATATTACAAATGAAACCCCTGTTTATTACAGCTATTCTTTCAAAGAAGCTTGCTAGGCCCAGAGCCAAAGGAATGAAATAAATGTTATCCCTGAGCTCAAGAAGATAAATTCTCTCTAATTTAAGAAATAATTATGGTCATCAAAACTTTGAAAAGTTCAGAGCAAAGGTACACGCCTTAAAACCAATCTAACATTTTATTTCTTAAAAATGTTAAGGAATTTTACTTTTAACATTAATGTCAATTTATTCTTTTTATGGGGGGTTGGTTTGGGAGCCACACCTAATGACAATCAGTCGTTACTCCTGGCTGTGCGCTCAGAAATCACTCCTCGCTTGGGGGACCATATGGGGATCAAACCCAGGTCCGCCCTGGATCAGTCATGTGCAAGGCAACACCCTAACACTGATCTATCGCTCAGGCACCATAATGTCAATTTATTCTTATCAATTATTGTCTACTTTTGTTTTTGTTTTTTTGGTTTTGTCTTGTTGTTGTTGTTGTTGTTGTTTTGGGCCACACCCATTTGACTCTCAGGGGTTACTTCTGGCTATGCACTCAGAAATTGCTCCTGGCTTGGGGGGACTATATGGGACAACCAGGGATCGAACCTATGCTAGCGCTTGTAAGGCAGACACTTTACCTCTAGCGCCACCTCTCAGGCCCCCATTGCCTCTACTTTTAAATCATTATGTGATTTTTGTCACGTCTGGGAGGGCAATTGCTTTAAGCACTCAGAAATATAGCTTTGTGAAAAACTTGGTAAATTTTTCATTTCTTCAATGGAATCAAATATACCCTTGTGAGTAATATGTTTTTCCTGACTACCTATTAATTTTCCTTGCCTTTGGTTAGTGGGAAGATAACTTTAGGTTTTGAGAGATCCCAGTGAGAAATCAGAGACAAACACTGTGGTTCTGTTGGAGCTCTGAGTTTTTGAAACTTTACACTTTATGTGGAACTCAGAGCTGCCTCTAGAAAGTTCCTTAAGCTAATGGTGATCAACCTAACTTAGCTGTGACTTGATACTTTTTTGTTGGTCATTTGAAGAAAAATATTGGAGGAGTCTTTCTACTCAATATTCTTAGTCTGCCACTTTGAGAGCTTATATTTTTCTTAGATTTAAGAGCATGTTAAAATATTCATCATTGCCCTCTAAATTCTATGAGATATTTTACTATTTTGTTAACTAGGCTTCTATTAGAAAGCTAAAATCAGTAATACACTTAATTTCTCAATAAATAGCCACAAGCCTGCCACCACAAGTGAGAGTCTCTTTCCCCATCCATAGTCAGTGAAAACCAGGAGAATAATAAAGAAGAGAGTAAAAGTCTCCTGATATGGTAACATAGTAAACTATGTACAAAGTATACTTTAAAATAGCCAAAAAAAAATTTTTTTTTTACTTTTGGGTCACACTCGGCAGTGCTCAGGGGTTACTCCTGGCTCTACGCTCAGAAATCGCTCCTGGCAGGCTCAGGGAACCATACGGGATGCCGGGATTTGAACCACCAACCTTCTGCATGCAAGGCAAATGCTTTACCTCCATGCTATCTCTCCAGGCTTAAAATAGACAAAAACTTAAAGTAACTACACCAGTGCCTAAATGACCAGAGAATTGATTCTTAGCAGAAAATGGAGTGTAACTCATTCTTTTTTTAAATATTATCTTTATTTAACCAAAGTGATTACAAACATGTTTGTAGTTGGGTTTCAGTTATAGAAAAGTACACCCTACCTTGACCAGTGCAACATTCTCACCACAGTGCCTCCCATCTCTCCCCTTTCCAGCTCCCTGTCTGTATATGAGACTGGCATTCTACTTCTCTCACTCACTAACATTGTCATGATAGCTGTTAGTGTAGTTATTTCATTACTTAAACCCACCACTCTTTGTGGTACGCTTCATATCTTGGGCCAGTCCTTCAAGCCCTCATCTCTATTGTCTCTGTTTATTATTACAATAATGTCTGTTATTTTTCTTAAATAACACAGATGAGAGACTATTCTGTGCCTATCTCTCTCCCTCTGACTTATTTCACTCAACATAATAATTTCCATGACCATCTATGTATAGGAAAATTTCATTACTTCATCTCTCCTGACAGATGCATAATACTCCATTATGTACATGTACCACATTTTTTTTAGTCGCTCATCTGTTGTTGGGCTTTTGGGTTGTTTCCAGATACTGACTATTGCAAATAGTACTGCAATGAATATGGTGTGCAGAAGGCATATTTGTTTTATGTTTTTGTGTTCTTAGGGTATATCATTAGGAGTGATATAGCTGGACCATATGGGAGCTCAATTTTCAGGTTTTTTTAGGAATCTCCATATTGTTTTCCATACAGGCCGGACTAGACAGCATTCCACCAGCAGTGAATGAGAATTTCTTTCTTCCCACATCCCTGCCTGCACTGATTGCACTTTTTTTTTTGTGATGTGTGTCAGTCTCTGTGGCATGAGATGGTACCTCGTTGTTTTGATTTACCTCTTTCTGATGATTAGTGATTTTCTCTAAAAAATGCTCTGAGCATTTTGTCATGTACCTTTTGACCATCTGTATTTCTTCTTTGAGGAAGTTTCTGTTCTTTCCTCTCCCCATTTTTTTGATGGGGTTAAATGTTTTCATATCATTAAGTTTTGTCAGTACCTTATTGTTGGGAAACAAAGTATCTAACCGCGCGTTGGGAAACAAAGTTGCTAAACCCACGGCTGAAGTATCCAGCCATGAGCTGTGGGGAAGCCTTAGCAAAAACCGTCGGCAAGAAATGACTCACACACAGAGGTTGGGGGGACAAAAGGTTTGGCCAAAAGATTCTAATTCTCCCTGGTTCGATCTCTCTCCTCTCTGTCCGTCTCTGTCTCTTTCTTCTCTTTTAACCTTCTGACTTCTGTCCCTGTCTCTTCACTCTCTCTTAATCTTCTGACTTCTGTCCCTGTCTCTGCACACTCTTCTTCTCCCTTAATCTCTCTTTCTGTCTTGCTTCTTCTTATTCTCTATAAGTCTCTCTTTCTGTCTCAGCTTTTCTGCTTCTCTATACGTCTCCCTGACACTCCTAATTTCTCTTTTCCTGACGGCCTCTTCTTCTTCCCTCTCTTTCTCCCAGTCCTTCTCTTCCCAGACTTCTCAAACTTTTTTCCCTCTTCTTTTTCCCTCTCTCTTCTTCCCGCTCTCCCAATCCTCCCAAACCTCCCTTTTCCTTCCTCCCCCTTTTCTTCTTCCCTCTTCTTCTATTCCCGGTCCGGTCCCCTCTGGCTGTCTCTTCCCCCCTTTTATACTTTCTCTCCAACTGTCACTTTCCAACTGTCACTTTCCAACTGTCACTTTTCAACTGTCACTGTCCAACTATCTCCTTTGGCCTCCCCTTCAAACTTTATTATTTTTTAATACAAAATAAATACAATACATAAAATATACTCTACACCTTATAGATCTTAAATATTAGCACCTTATCCGATAGGTATTGGATGAATTGTTTGTCCCATTCTGTGGATGTCTTTTGTTTATGCATCACTTCTTCCTTTGAGGTGCAGAAGCTTCTTAGCTTAATATAGTCTCATTTGTTTATCTCTGCTTCCATCTGAATGGGCAGTGATATTTTGTTCTTGAAGATGCCTTTGGTGTCAATGTCATTTAAACGATACATTTGAATATGATGTACTTAAATAACTATAGCACTTTCATGATCTCACATATCATTTATAAGAATAAAAATACATAATAAAGAGGCAAGCAACAGTTAGTCGTAACAAAAAAAAAGCATCCAGCACTAAACTTTTTTCAAAGTTGGGAAAATTTAATCTCAGAAATCATAGGTCACCAGAATACAGAGACTTGCATTTTTATACTCCACATAATAGGATTTTCTTTATGTATTAGTTTGACATGCTTCTATCATGAACATATTATAATAGAACCTCCCAGCTATGTTCCAAACTTGTTGAATTCTTAGTAAAAGCAAAAAAATACATTCTCAAGTTTGCAAAGACTCTTTAAGCTTGAACAACTAATTTAAACTCTTTCATCAGAACAGAACTATATTAATTTCTCAGAAAACATAAGAAATTGTCTTAAAATATGAGGAGACTTGTCCTATAACAATTACAATAAAATGTTGGCAGATTCTATGATAATAAATATTAATAAAATTCTCAGACTTGTGAACATTGACAATTCCTGGGAATTTGATTTTATTGGCATAAGTTATTATCACCGGTTGCTATCAAGGTCCTATTCTGGTGTGACCTATAGAGGTTCATAAAGATGGACTCACTTTTGCCTGCCTCTGAGTGGGTAAAGGAAACTTCTACCATCACCTGACATTCCACTGAGATTTGACTCTTTGTCTCTTTCTTGACTTGTGCTCCTGCTTTTAAATCCCATTGCAAGGCTTTAGGGAAAATAAGTGCAATTGTCATTTTACAGCATGGCCCTTTCAGGCTGAAAGAGGTAAGGGAAATGTTATCCCTGCTTTAATGATGCAGTAGGGGAGGGAGATTTGCCCTGTGTTACCTGCTGGTCTCCCCAATCTCTCCTCACCAGATCCTTTTATCTGCCCATAATACTCAAGGCCTATGGATTCTTTTGTCTGTGTGAATCAGTTATCACCATTTGCTCCCACATTGTCCAGAGTGGTGTTTTCTCTTTTGCTTTAAAAGCGAGCAAACATACCGAAGAATTCCTAACTGTTTGAGACCATTGTACAGGGAAGATTTCAGAGTTCCCACAATGGGCTTTCATCCTTTTCTCTTGAACTTCAAGCTATTTCAGGTAAACAAGCTCTTTTCCCCACATCTTAACAATTCCTTTGGCCTTACAACATAGGACAATGGGAGTTGAAGTCTTGCAGTTACATGCTTAGGGATGTAAGTATCTTCTTAGTTACTATTTTTTTCTTCCAGTGTTATCTCTTGAAATGATAGGAATCTAGTCTATGAAAGGAATCACAAACTTGGTCTATGAAAAAGAGTTACAACCTTGATCTCTGAAAAGAATTACTAACGTGCATGGTTTCATGAGCCAGAAAGCTCCAGCTAGCAAAGGACACAGTTTCTGAAAGATGTATTAACATGGGGCTCGCCTAAAGAATGCTAACATCTGCCCTGCCATGCACCCTTGCTAAGCTCCAAGTGGGCCATTCCTTTTTGTACCCCTCTGTACCTAAGCTGAACCCCGAGCACACCCTTCTTGTTTTCTGATGAGCACCAAGTAACTATCAGAGAGTTAGCAGAGTAGCTGAGTGGAAACCAGCAAGGAAGTTGAAGTTCTCTTATCAAAGATTCATCGTCAAATTGGGAAGGGGAAAAAATGCCCTTCTCCCTATTTTGTTTTGTTTTGTTTTGTTTTTAACAAGCTCCCAAAAGGCTTACTTTGGAGACGGGTAGAATGTAAGGAAGCCAGCTATTTCTGCCATACCCAGAAACTCAGACAGCACTAAATTATGCCTCAGATTAATGTATCGGTCAGTTCAAAGGTTAGACAAACAGCTGTTTCTTAAGGAGGCACAGTACAAAGCCTAACTGTTCATTGGAAGGTCTGAGCCGGTCCCCATGGATTCCCCATGGACTCCCTGATATTTGTTTCTGATTGGGAGATAGCCCAAGTGACTCCATGCTACTGATGACCTCTATGGCAAGGGCATGAGGCTGAGTCTGGAGCCAGTGTGATTTCACCCGTCTCTGGGAAAAAAAAAAAAAAGGGAGGAAGAATGACGCCCACACATACACCAAGTCTTTAGAAAGTCAAACACTGTCTGCAATCTTGCAGGTCGAAGGAGGGAGAGAATGTCGGGAGCCAAGTGGTCTGCCAGCTCATTTCTGCTAAAAAGGGGGGAAAATTAAAAGAAAAGAAATTAAAATTAGTCAATGAACAAAGAATGTCAGTGACAGCAGGCGGTTTGATTTGCTGCATACTGTCTAATTGTTAGTTTTCTTTTAAAATGGACTGAACTAAATTGCCTTTGCCTCCACTGCTTCCCATCATTCCCTGATGATTTTGAGGTATGGAGGAGAAAAATTCTTCATGAAATAATTAGTTGTAAAGTAAAAATGAAAATATAACGTTAAGAGAAAGACTCAGAGAGGAATAAATTTACACTAGATTTTAGATTGAGATAGAATCTAGTTTGACTGTGACTATCATTAAAGTATAAAGAAGTTTAAAGTCAGGTCTCAGAAAGATAAAAGAGTAACTTCTTGAGGTTCTGAGAAATTTGTAGGGAACCCAACATAAGGATTTGGAGTCTTTTTCAAAAACATGAGAAAACTTTTGATTTTTTTAACTTGGAGATTTATTTTTTATGGTAAGACACTTTTCAGTCCACTTTAACTTTTATACCCATAGTGTGTGTGAAATTTGTGTCGTGTTTGGTGTTGTTCTGAGAGGAATAAAAGGAAAATAAGCTCACAAAGAAGAAATTCACTTCCATAGACATAATTTTATTGACACACATGTTCAATATCCACCAAAATCAATATGAAATTCTTGAGTTCTTATTACAAATTAGAGCATTGTGAAGTTTAATGGAATAATTAAAGAATGTTACTTATTAAGATGTGACTCTAGCTAGAAAAAGCACAACATAAGATCTCAGTTTTTAATAACAGATATATATGCTATTCATAAAAAGACTTTATGAATAACTTTTTAAAGTAATACTTTAGATATTTATTCCAAATGAATAAGTCATAAGATATGTAGTGGTAAAAATATGTTGCATATCAAACTGTATTGGTGAGTTACTTCAATTGCTTTAATTTATGATCTTAAGTTTCTGATACTTGACAGCAAAATAAAATATTCAGTGAAAAATTTCTCAGTTTTTTATATATGTGGGAGGATAGTACATCAACTATTCATCCATGTATCTTATATATATATATGAATACATATTCTGCTACTCACTAATCTATTTAATATTTTCATATTTTAGACTTGGGGTGTTAGAATAAGTGCTTCATAGTTCTAAAATGATTCTGTCCTTCCAGTTGGGATCAGTGTGAATGTAATTAAGATCAATATAACAAGCAATGGGCATTTGGGGAGAACTTGGAGTGGGTTTAAGGGAACCACTTAGCTAAGAATACCTCCAAATTGAGCTTGGGTAGATTAGAAAACAAAGGTCCCTTTGAAGGAAATAAGGACGTGGAGAAGGAAACCAGTCCGAGGGAATGAGAGAACTCAATTGAACACATTAAGTCCCAGTAGCATTTCCACTACAGATAAAGATAAGGAACTTAAAATTGGGACAGTGAAAAGACCTGGAGAGGATTTAGAATGTCATAAGTGGCTAACTTTGCTAGAAAATTGGGAAGGAGAAAAGAAAAGGATTTTTAAGAATAATAACAATGGTCCAATTACATGACAAAAGCTCACATTGCCAATGAAATAGATCCTTTTCATCCACTGTACCTTGACACATAAATCCTTGTGTAAAGAAAATATCAACCCTACCGTGACTCATGCCTAAGGTTGCCATAACTGGAGCTCTCCCTAGTTAGATCAAGATGGAGACAGACTTATATTTATTGGAACCATTCAACCAAAGAGAGCAATGAGGAGAAAGAGTAGCTTTAATGGGTCTGGCAAGAGGAACTATCAATCTGGGGTGCAATTAGTCAAAATATAAAATACTTGCAGGAGGGCCAGAGGGTGCAGTGGGTAGGGTTTACACATGGTCAGCCCTGGTTTCCATGTAGTCCTGAACATCACCAGGTGTGATTTCTTAAGCTCAGTACCAGAAATAAGCTTTGATCATTTCTGGATATGGCCAAAACCCAACCAACTAACCAACCAACCAAAGATACCTTAGGTTTTCTCCTTCATTTCAGTCATAGTATAATACTGACTATAATACAAATAAGATATTTTTAGTACAAATGAGATATTAGATGAGAATACATTATTCATAGATATAAGGGTACCTTAAATGATATAATCATATGTACAAAGTTGCATGATATGGCGACAAGGCAGTGCATTTTTAAAGAATGCACTTTCATTCTTTGTAAATGTTTAGAAATATTTACTATATTTCAATAAGATCTCAATAAAAGTAAAGGAATTGGGCCAGATGGTAGCACAGTGTTAGGGCATTTGCCTTGTGCATGACTGACCCAGGACGAGCATGGGTTTGGTCCACGACATCCCATCTGGTACCCCGAGCCAGGAGTGATATCTTAGCGCAGAGCCAGCAGTAAACCCTAAGTCCAGCTTGATATGACCTCCCTAAACAAAAACAAAAACAAAAAAAAGTAAAAGAATTAATAAATCATGTTTATAGTGCTAGGGCACCTTATTCTGAAATGTTGCAAGGCACATATTCATTTGATTCAAGTGCATGCGTTATGTTTTGTTAATGGGTGAGTGGAGAGTTCAGTGGTCTGAGTCCCAGCTTTCAAACATTTATCAGGATACCATTCAAGGACAGGAGACAAGAAAGAGTGGAAAATAAGAATCAGAATTCAGGGTGGAGTTGAAACCTCACCAAATTGAAAGTTCTTCCCTTTGAATTTTGAACCCTTCACATACAAAAGGTTGTCTATCCTATTCATCATTATAACCCGAGTGCCTTGGGGAGAAATGCCGATCGCATTGCTTTCTCTGTTAATTAGAAGAGAAATGAGGACTAATTGGCAGTACATTTCAAACATACATTATGGTTGTAGAACAAGCGATCAATAACAAGGAACATGGCCACTTAATCCATTCTCATTCACAAACACTTATAGACTCCTGACAGAGAAGATGGACCCTCTTCTGTCTGCCAGTCTGAAAATGAATAAGACTGACAAAAATCTCTTAAAATGGAGCTAATCTGATGAGAGAAATTGTAATTGTTATGATAGATAAGTGTATGGATCTGTAGTTGAATAAAATAAAAGTATTGTCTCAATGGTAAAGGTTTTAATGTCCAACAAATCATTTGAAGGAAGCCAAATTTAAGGGAAGCCAAGAAGGTAGCATGAGGATTCGGCATAATACTTTGAAGGAACTTGGGGATTTGACACCGATGATGAAATACTAGCTTCAAAAGGCAGAAGCAATTAGTCCCTATTAGATCAGCCTGTTCTTATGAATGGACTAAAATAGATTAAGTGACTAATCTTAGTGTTAGAAGAGCCTGAAAATTATGCTGAGTCCTCGCCTCTTCCCTGAAACCCTGATTCATAGTTGTTGGTTGGAATCTAAGAATTTCAAGGAATTCTGACTCAGTTTCCAGACCTCATTTTGAGAAACACTGAATTTGATCGAAAGCAGATGAGTAGCTGGCACATGTCACAAAATATGTTTTTTGAGTCAACTAAGCATTTCTCCAGACTTATTACCGGCTCTGTAATCAAAGATGACTTTTTGGAGGTCAGTTATATGCAAGGTGAGTGTCCTACCCACTACACTATCTCTCCAATCCTGATTCTAAGTTTTCTAACATTTAGAAAGACTGAAATTAATTTTGGGAAGACTGAAACAAAAATTCTAGACAAGTAGATCATCTACTTAAATTATAGGAAATTTATCAATCTCCTATAGTCTAAATTTTAGATTTAGTAGTTCTCAAACTTTTAAACAGGGGTCAGTTTACTAACCCTGAAGCCATTGGAGAGCCAAACTATAGTTAAAAAAAACATAAAACTATGAACACTCGTGCCCAGGAGCCATAGTTTGAGACTTAGAGGAGTCAGAGATAAATAGAAGGCAGAGTGTTAGAGAGTGGTGTACATATCACATATGAACACTGCAGACACAGGATGAGTTGATTCCTAAAAAGGACAGGCAGTGGGCCCAGTAAATGTCCTCTACAGGCTGCATGTAGTCCAATGGGCCATTGTTTGAGGACCCCTAAAAATAATACTGAATACTTTTAGGAAAGTAAAAGGAATCTTCCTTTGGTTTTTAGATAAACTTTTGTCAGAGAGATGCTACTCAACACAATATACTCACATTGTTGATTATCATCATTATTAAAATGTTTTTACATCCCCTACTCTATTTCTGTACCAAATGATGAAAGAGAAACATATTTCATTTAAATTTGAATTTAAACTCAAGCAGTAAGAAAGGAATAACCAAATTTCTGGTTCTATCTTCTTAAGAAAATTGAAATCTAACTGTAATACTCACATTTCTGTAATGACTAACCAGTCAGAGTCTAGGTCCAATAGTATCTGCTCATTTTCATTGAACATGTTGATCAATTTCTAAATATTGATTTTCTTCCAAAGTGTTCTTCTTTCCCTTTCACGAATCTACATGAACACAAAAAATTATGTTCTTATCCTCTGAGACATTTGACCCAAAACTTGGGACCCTATATTATCAAATCAGTGGTTGAAAATACATAAATAAAAAGAACAAATTCAAATCTCCCAATCCTTGTCAATAATTACCACTGAGTGCTAAAGCTATCAGGTGTGGTCCAAAAACCATCAACAAATTAAGAGGTTGAGTAGCACCATCTTGATTCTATTTTGGACTACCTTCACTTTCCTATTTCTTTAAATCTGTCTTGATCTTGCAAACGATTTGGGAATGTTAAACGTAATAGCCATGAATATTGAGCATCATTTATAGAATCATGGTCAGTAAGATAGAAAGCTATATTTACTATTAACCGGATTGGGAGAGATTTTCATATTTTGATACTCAAGAACTGCATCTCACTTATGCAGAAAAAAATAATACCCAAGAGCCCACAGGCTTTCCAGGGTGAACTTGAATCATGGAAAATAACTCTATGACTGGACCAACCGACCAGTCCAGAAGCAGTTTCAACAGATCTCTTTTTGCAAAAGTCTCTTGGCTAAAAGAACTCCAAATCCCACCGCCCTCTCAAATCCTTGGGATTAATGCTGTCATTATTTGCTTTCCGTGTCAAACCAGTCCAGAAAAAAGGGCAGGGCCAGGCAGTAGGAACAACATCAGCAAAGGACCAACAAGAGGCCCAAACTTTCCTCATTCACAGCAGCTCTGACGGCGACATGGCACCTTGATTTCAAAACCCAGAAAGTTTCCACCTTAGATGCTCAAAACCATTTAATGATAAAACTCGTGTCACTCAGTCTTCTAAGGTACATTGCATGGATGTGGACAAGTTTGCAAATGGGAAGCAGTTGTAGAACCCAAAGGAGAAAAAGTCAGGCAAAAGAAAAGAGGGGGATGGATGCCTGACTGGAACCCAACGTAGAATCTTGACATTGTCAGAAGAGTATTTGGCACCTTCTGGGTCATGAAATCAGTTTTAGACTTTTGACAGCCTAGAAAAGACGGGCTCGTTTCTCTTAAGGTGGTTTCTTATTTTATTTTTTAAATAATGAGAGGGCACAGTGGAGTGATTAACATTCTACAACAACAAGTGATCGGATTACTGCTAGGTCCTGATACTGTAAAGTCTCCAAGGGAAAAAGGCTTTGAGCGGAGAGTGAAACCCCATCCTCTTCCTCGGAGGTATGGCTCCTCCTAAGGTAGCTTGTCTGGAGCCCTGCTGCTTGGAAAGGGCCCAAAGGCAGGAGGGGAAGATGAGGTTTCAGCAGGAGAGAGCTGCTCTCTCTTGCTCTCTCTCAGAGGGTAAGCTGCAACCTGTGAGTGACAATTTCCGAAGAAGCTTTCCTGGGCAGTGCTGAGCAATTGTGACTTTTGCCTGGGGAAGCTGATGGTGGTCGTGACATTTTAATGGTGTGTTGACTCTGGATGGAAATCCTGGAGAGTTTTAGAAGCAAGGAAATGTCATATGGAGTCTTGAAAGACATAACTCAAGGAGGCAAAATATATTTTCGCAGACATTTGCTTTCTCTTACTCTCTCTCTCTCTCTCTTGTTCTCTCTCCCACTTCTCTCCCATGTGAACAGGAAAACACAAACACACACACACACACACACACACACACACACACACACACAAGCTCAAACATTTTCATTCCTTCCCTCCAAGAGAGGCCATGTGTTCTATGAAATAAAACTCAATCTCAAGTAGTTTCCCTCACAAATGTTTTTTTTTCCATAATAGATAAATAAAATACTATACTAGAGAAATATTATGGTGGGTGGATCTTGGTTATTACTGAGTTGATGATTTTTCTGAATAAACTACATTGTCATCAAAACATTTCAGAATGCATGCCATGTCCATATTCCAAGGGATCCTAGGAGAGATGACCTAATGTCAGGTGATTTTGAAGAATTACAATTACAGACATTAAGTCCTGGTGATCCATGCATTTATCAAAAAAATAACTGATTCGTCATTGTGAAAGCTTAAAAGAAGACTGGAATCAGCCCCATATTCACGATGCAAGCCTCCCGTTTCCTGAGCGTCAATGAAAGGAAGGGTCAAGGAGGAAAAGTTCTTTTGTACAGTCAGACTTGCCAGATGGGCCCCTGTCTACATGGGCCAAGCCAGCCCTCCACTGTTTCATGCATGGGCTTGGGAGCTGAAGAAAGCTGTGAAATCTGATCAGCTACAGGCCAAGCTGCAGGAAGCTGTCATCACCTTGGTGAGTTTGCAAAACTTAGAAGTGATCCACTTTCACTTTCACAGCTTTAATAGACTCTGGGCTACTTCCCTTCATAAGACATTTTAGCAAGCAGTACACCTCATTTCTCTCTCTCTCTCTCTCTCTCTCTCTCTCTCTCTCTCTCTGTCTCCTCTTCCCTCTCCCCTATTTCTCTTTCCCCTC
This sequence comes from Crocidura indochinensis, assembly GCA_004027635.1. Taxonomy (NCBI): domain Eukaryota; kingdom Metazoa; phylum Chordata; class Mammalia; order Eulipotyphla; family Soricidae; genus Crocidura; species Crocidura indochinensis. The sequence goes on from PVKC010001562.1 coordinate 39,000, forward strand.
TCTCTCTTTCTCCTGCTGCAACTGAACCCAGGACCTCATATACACAATCCAAAGAAAGGCTGTATTTCTGAGCTCCATCCCAGACCTCCACATCTTTTCATTGGTTAATATAATTTTAGAGATTTTGTCTTGTCCTAGCTTCAATTTCTCTTGAAATCTTCACTTGGCATATGCTCTCTTGAAACTCCTGCTTTGGAGATGCTGGGCATTCAAAGACTGGCTGGTTTTCCAAGAGATAAGATCTCTTATAGAGATTCTCTCTCTCTCTCTCTCTCTCTCTCTTACTCTTACTCTAATCCTCCTTACTCCTGCCTCACAATACCAAAACCACACCCTTTGCTTTGAAGTGTCCGTCATGTAGCGTGCTTGTGAATCATGCTTTTATGCATTAGCACACAGAGGTGATATCTTCCGTGTAGAGACTCATGATTCAACATTTCCCTCGGGAGCCTTTTCTACTGAAGACAATAAACCTCTATACCTTCATGAGATCTTCCAACATCATTTTCTTTGGATTTACTCTGACTGGGAAGTGAGTCAGTTCACTAGAGAAGGTGAAGAACAACATAAAGAAAACGATGCGGTCCTTTGACTTCTGAGTTGTTCCATCCTCTTCACGAATGTCTTTTCTCTTCTTTTTTTTTTTAATGGAAACTTGAACCATGAAGACTCCTTACACCGAAACTTTGAAATGACACTACTCTAGGCATTAGAACTTTCAAATATGCACAGAGAAAATAGTATCGGGGGTTCAAAATGAGTGAACCTTTATTTGAGTTGTTCTCAGATGGCTAATGCATGAGAGTGTTATGGAATCGGATAATAAGTCTTTGGCTTGGAGTTCTTCCATGATTGGTGTGAAATTGAACTAGAACATGTTGTGAAATAGGTAACACTAAACCTGGCTAAACCTGGTATTATATGTTCTGTTCATGCCAGCTGAATGTGAATTTGGGTGGATTGAAGTCTCAAAAACAATGAACTCATCACAGAGATGATTACTATATGTGCATTATCTCTAAAATGCCAGAGATAGAGAAACCATGAAAAGCATCATTTTTATTTAGCTTCAGAATTAATTGCCATGTATAATTTTTACCTATGTTCAGAATTAATTACCATGGATATATTCTATTTTGGTAGGATAATTTCTCCAGAGCAAAAATTTCAAATATGGCTTTTGAAGCGGGTATGACAGAATGGTAAGACAGAGAGAAAAATAAAATAAAATCTAGGAGAAAGAGGGAGAGAGAGGAATGATGAATTGAGCACCATGCTAAGTGACTAAAATAGAAGTATAGTAGATTAATAGTTAAAAACAAATGTGGGAGCAAGCTCTACCTAAGATTAAACTCTCACTCATAACTACATAAGAACTCTGAGATCCAGAATAATCAATTTATGTCTGAGCTGTCTGATCTCAAGCATTCTTCTCTTCTCTCTCTCCAACTGGGATGGCAATAGTATTGGTGTGAGAATTTAGTGAGATAGCAAATTCTATGAGCTTGAATATCAGCCATTAATAAGTAAAAAAGATGATCTAATATTATGCATTGCTTCTTGAATTTATAAAGACCTTAAAGGTAAACATATTTTACCCCCCTTTTCCAAAGAAACATTTCTTTCTCAATGAGAAAAATGGAAAAGTGTACCTAGGAATTGAAGGCCTGAAGAGAATAAAAAAATTAATAGAATCTTTAAAGCTATAATAAGCTCAACTTGAAACAAAAAATGATCACATTAAGAGAGCACAAGTTCTTCAAGGGTATGTAGACTTGATTTGCTATGACCCATTTTATTAGGGATCATTTTTTAGGGTTCAATTAGGGTGTCTTCCCAAATGAAGTCATGAATACTCTCTTACCAAGTCT
>PVKC010001563.1:0-26088 GCA_004027635.1 Crocidura indochinensis
GTATTTTTTGGGTCACACCCAGCAGTGCTCAGGGGTTACTCCTGGCTCCATGCTCAGAAATTGCTCCTGGCAGGCACGGGGGACCTTATGGGGCACTGGGATTCGAACCGATGACCTTTTGCATGAAAGGCAAACACCTTACCTCCATGCTATCTCCAGGGCCCCAGTTTCTTTTATTTTTAGCATGAATCTTGAAAACTCTTTTGTCCAAGGATGTTTGTAAGACTCCCTCCCATGTAAATAAGAATTTTTCTGGATAGTGGACTCTAGGTTTATTCAGCAGATTAAGTATGTTGTTTTGCTCTTTTCTTGAATGAATTGTTTCAAATGGAGCATCTGCTTTGATTCTTATTTTATTTCCTTTAAACCTGAAATTTTCTTGTCCCTTATTGCTTTAAAGAGTTCATCTCTCTCTGTTTTTGCCATTTTGATTCCTATGTATCATGGTTTTATGTTAGGGTCTATTTTGTTTGGCACTCTTTTTGCCTCTTGAATTTGTTAGCAGCCTTTTTCACTCCAGAGAGTGGGAAAGATCTCCGCTATTCTATCTCACTACTTGTTCTTCCCCTTCCTCTTTTTACTCTCCTACTTGCATTCCTATATATTGGAGTGAGCCGGCCCGTGACTCTCAGTTATTTGTGGTCGTGGAAAGGACTCTTACCTGAAAGAAAGAAGGGTGGGTGGAAAGGGGACACCAAGTCATGGATTCTGATCAAAGTGTCAATTTTATTCAAAGCAAGTGGGCTTATATAGGAAATTAACAATAGTGGGTGGTCATATAATGGTTACACAACGGTTACATAATGGTTGGTTACATGAACAACACAGTTTCTAGGTGACTTCATAAAAGTCATAATGTTCTGCCAGCATACCTCTTGCAAGTACATACATATTATAACAAGCCTTCCTGTATGGTCAAGTTCTTGCAGGGCAGTCTGCGTCAACTTCTGCCTATTTGGTAATTATACATCTAAAGTTCAGATTAAAGGCAATGCTGAGACAAAATGTCTGTCCGAGGCAAAATGGCTGTACTTATGCTAAGCTATATTTCAAAGGATCTGGCTCCCAACAATTCCCCCTTTCTTATATAAGTAAAAGAAGCACAAAATCAAGTGACAGAAATTCTGGCAATGCCTCTGTCTTAGGCTATCTGGGGGGCTACCCTAAGTGGCACCTGAAAGGGGAAGGTGGACTTCCACTGTTAGGGACCCAGACTAATCCCATATTTGGCAACACCACAGCCTATTCCACCACCATTGGAGTGGCAGCCATGCGCTCCAGTTCCTCAAAATTCAATTGTACTTGGGGATGGGTAGCCAGTTGTTGATAATGTTCAGCAATATGTTTTTGGTAGCACTGTCCACTTGACTATTGACAAAATCTGTCAATTTTTTAAATGCCCATGGGCCAAAGGAGATGAGGCAGAGAAAACCCAATAATGAACCCAGAATAGTGGGAAGGAGAGTGGTCAACCACGGAGAGGCAGAAAACCAATTCTTATACCAAGATTCACTTTGCTCTCTCTCTCTTTGTCTTTCTTCCAAGCTTAATTCCAATAGTTTAACACTGTCTCTAACCAGACCCAATTTAGCTTTAAAGAAGCAACATTCTTCCTTAAGTGCGACACAAACTCTTCCCTCTCTCATAAAAGCCAAATCAAGGCCCCTATGATTCTGCTGAACCATTTCAGCCAATGAGCTCAGGGATTCTTCAAGGGCTGTAAGGCCCTGTTTAATAGCCTTAGCATCACGGTCAACCACCTGAGAGAGTTGATTATAATGATTTTGTGAAGTACCCAGGGCAGCAATACCTACGGCACTGAGGTCCAAGACCACTGCAAGGGTAATAGCAGTAAGAGGTTCCCTACAGTATCGTGACAGGGCACGGGGTTTTTGATACCATAAAAAATCTGAGGGGGATCACAAGGTAAAACAGGGCAAAAGCATAACCAAAACACAATAATTATGATCACAGAGAAAGGTAGAGGTAATAATATGTGGAGAAAGACCCGAAGAGCAGGTGAAATAAAGGAGGTTGGGGGCAAGAATATAGGTGGTCTTAGTGGTAACATGCAGGAATACATTACATATGTGTTGTAGAAGTAAAGGGGGAGCATAAGAGGATCCAAAGTACAAAGGCCAGTTCCCACTACCTGCCCAAGAGTGATGGCTGCAGGAGCAGCAAGAGACCAACGAAGGTTATTAGAATCATTAGTAAAAACAAGGGAAACTGAAGTGGCAACACCCTCATAAAATGGAGATCGGGCTGAAAAACAAATTCAACAGCGTTCATACTGAGGACCAGAAAGAGCTGCTGCAGAGGCATTAACTAAATCTAAAAGGAGTTGAGAAGAGGAAGGGGGTCCTGTGGGGAGAGTAGGGCAGAAAAAATAAGTTGTGGTCAATGACTGAGGGGTGTAGGGAGGAGTATGAGGGCAGGGGGAAGTTGGATGAGGTTTGGGGGGGGTGAAGAAGGACATTAGGTCCCAATGCTACCTGGGAGAACTGTGGGAAAGTTTGGGAGAGGCGAATGGTAAAATGCTGACCTGGACTAGACGCAACATTGTACAATCTGAGTCCCCATGTAAGTCCTTGAAGAAAAGAAGTCTGTTTATCTTGGCCAGAATTAGAATATTCTATTACCAAAGGATTGCACCAGGTTTTTTGGCATTGAGAAACAGGTTGAGGTCCCAGAGTTTTCTTTTTAACTGTAATATAGTCCCAAGATGAAGAAGGGTTCCAATATCCACCACTGGTGGTTTCGCAGCCCCAGGAGGCACAGAAGTAATATGAAGCATCACCACACTTATAGACCCAATCACGATCACGATGATTGCCAGGACAAACATAAATAGCTTTGTTGCTGATGGCATGTCTGCCCTGAGCGTTTGCACAGCCATTAGGTTTAGGGGTCAAAAATTCCGGCACCCAAATGGAGGTATATTGGGGAGTGGTTATCTAAAAGTTTAAAGATCTCCACAGGGCGTGGTTGTGGCCAAAAGAATGCAGATGTGCCCCACCATGCTCCAGCTCCCAAGGCAAGGGCGCAAAGGTCGACCTCCAAGGTGGGAAACGAGGGTTCTACAGCAATGGTGGTGGTGCTGTTGACAGTGTCTCCTGCTTCATTGATGATAAGCCAAGTGAAGTTGTAGACTTGGTATTTGTTGGAAGAAGGCCGAAAAGGTAAAATTTTTTCTGGATTAATCTCAGCTGGCTGTTGGTGGGGAATCATCAGCACTAGAAGCATCAAAAAAAACAGGAGTTGCAGAGCGCGAGGCATCATTGTTTTGTGGAGCAGCATCTGAAATAGAAGAGACAGAATCCTCAGAGCTAACTTCCCTGGGTGGATTATAGAGTTTTACAAGACATTCTGGGAGCCAACGAGTATTATTAGAGGTTGGGTCATGGACACAGGCATGTCCCTTACCCCAAATAAGAACAGGGTGAGGCTCCTGCCATGACCCTGTTATAGGGTCTTTCCAGAGAACTTGTTTAAAGGAAGAGACTGTGGCAGGGTGCCAGAGCCTATAAGTCACAGATCGACCCTCCTGATCATAAGAAAGAAAATTAAGAACAAAAAGATCATGGCTAAGCAAGGGTCAGGGATTGCACTTGCCGGAGTAATAGGAAAGCTGATTGGAGGAAAGTTTGCTTAACATGGTTTTAAGAGATTGATTGGCATGTTCAATAATGGCTTGGCCAGTGGGATTGTGCGGGATGCTGAAAATTTGGGCAATATGCATGGCAGCACAAAAGGAACGAAACTTGGAACTGATATAGCCAGAGCCATTATCTGTTTTAATGGCCGAGGGTTTAGGCAGAATGGAAAGACAATGTAAAACATGATTAATAATATGTGCAGCACTTTCACCAGTTTGAAGAGAGGCACAAAGGAATCCACTGTAGGTATCTACGGTGGTATGAACGTATTTAAGGGATTCAAAGGAGGCAAGATGTGTGACATCCATTTGCCATAATTCACCGGGTGTGAGGCCTCGGGGATTAACTCCAAAGTGAGGTTCTGGCAAAAATGTAAGACAGGTTTTACATTATTTAACAATTTGTCTGGCTTGTTCACGAGTAATTTTAAAGCTCAGACACAAAGTTTGGGCATTAAGATGATAGAGAGAATGCTCTTTAATCGCCAGTGCAACAGGACCAGATTGAACCGTAACTGGAAATGCTTAGGTAGCAGCATCAACAAAATCGTTGCCCTCTGTAAGAGGTTCTGGAAGAGTGGAATGAGTCCTAATATGGGCAATAAAAAAAAGGAGCTGACCTGGAGAGAATCATTTGTTGCAATTGCAAAAACAAAGGGGAGGCATTAGTAGAAGGTTTAATAAAAGGGACTGTTTACAAAAGAGGAACTGAGGTGGCTATATAGGAGCTATCTGTGTACAGATTAAATGGTTCATGAACCTTAGAAAAAAACTTGAACAAGTGCGGCGAGCTCTACCAACTGTGCAGAGGAATAAGGGGTTAAAATGAAAAAAAAATTGTCTTTAATACTACAGGCAGCTTTTCCATTAGAGGAACCGTCTGTGAAAACAAGAAATGCAGGGGCCCGGGAGATAGCGTTTGCCTTTCATGCAAAAGGTCATCGGTTTGAATCCCGGTGCCCCATATGGTCCCCCGTGCCTGCCAGGAGCAATTTCTGAGCATGGAGCCAGGAGTAACCCCTGAGCACTGCCGGGTGTGACCCCCAAAAAAATAAATAAACAAAACAAAACGAAACAAAAAACAAAAAAAAAAACAAGAACTGCAGCTGAAATAGGGTACATTTTAGTAATGGTGGGAAAAAACCATGGACGTGAGTGTAAAATATTGAACAAGCTTGTTGCGGGGTGGTAATGATTATCTAGCTTCCCTGGGAAACCACACACAAAGGCGGCCCAGTCATCTACTGTTTCTGTAAGCCATTGTATTTGGGTAGTGGTGTAAGGAGTAACTGCAATATCAGGAAAGCGGCCAAACAGTCGAACGGCATGTTGCCATCCGGCCTGTTCTCCTTCAAGGACTGGGCACGGGGATGAGTGATGATGGGGAAAGTCAATGCTTGTGTGAGGGAAGAAAGTGAAAGTTCTTGAGTTGTTGAGCTACGTCTTGCAAGTCTTTAAGACGCTTGAGGTGGGTAATATAACCAGAAAATTGTTGTTCCTGAGCAAGAAGAGGATTTTGAGAAGCAAGGGCAGGAGCCAGGAGTATATTGGGGGGAATGATAAGAGGGCAGTGGAGGTAGAGGTGTGGAAGCTGTTTTAGGTGGCCAAGCAGAGGGTTGATAGAGGGCTGCCTCAGCCTGCAGGTCTTCCTGATCTGCAGGGTCAAGAGTATCATCGGGAGGGGAGGAGACAAGTGAGGGGTATAAAGATTTGGGAGGCGACAGAGATGGAAGGTCTGATACTGGAGTTACCTGACAAGACAGAACCACTGGGGGAAGCAAAGGGGAAAGAATTAGAAGGACAAGAGCGTGGGAAGGGGTAGGGGAAGAGGAATGTATGGAGGAGGCAGATTGAAGGTCGCGAGAGGCGACTGAGAGAAGGTTTTTATGTGTAGGGTCGGTTTCTGCTGTCTCAATGATGTCTCTAATGAGACCCCAGTAAGAAAAAAATATTTGTAGAAGCTTTGTCATCTTGTATGCCTTCTTCTAAAAGGATCATATTAATTTCTCATCCCACCTTTTGCCAGGCTTGACGACTGATATGAATTTCATCTATGCGCCCCCCGATTGTAAACCAAGGGCATTTTTTATGAATGAAAAGAAAAAATTTAATAAATTCTTCTTTTTGACTTTTATACCTTTCTCCCTGAGTCATGCTTTAATTCCTGTTATAAAGTGTGCTTCCTTTGACAATTCTTGACCCATCTTTATTGGACGCAGTGAAGAGTGCACGAAACTCACCTTTTCCAGACGATTGTCCTGAAGTGTTCTGGAGAGATCTCCCGGGAAGGTCTCAGCATCCGGTAAGGCCCGTTTTCCACACGCCACGGTTGGGCTCAAGTTGGGCACCACTTGAGCTGGCCTGCGGCTCTCAGTTATTTGTGGTCGTAGAAAGGACTCTTACCTGAAAGAAAGAAAGAAGGGTGGGAGGAAAGTGGACACCAAGTCATGGATTCTATTTGTTTATTTATTTTTGGCTTTTGGGCCACACCCGGTGACGCTCAGGGGTTACTCCTGGCTATTTGCTCAGAAGTCGGTCCTGGCGGGCACGGGGGACCATATGGGGAACTGGGGGATAGAACTGCGGTCCGTCCTAGGTTAGCACAGGCAAGGCAGGCACCTTACCTGCAGCACCACCGCCCAGTCCCCCAAGTCATGGATTCTGATCAAAGTGTCAATTTTATTTAAAGCAAGCGGGCTTATATAGGAAATTAACAATAGTGGGTGGTCATATAATGGTTATATAATGGTTGGTTACATGAACAACACAGTTTCTAGGTGACTTCATAAAAGTCACAATGTCCTGCCAGCATACCTCTTGCAAGTACATACACATTATAACAAGCCTTCCTGTATGGTCAAGTTCTTGCAGGGCAGTCTGTGTCAACTTCTGCCCATTTGGCAATTATACATCTAAAGTTCATGTTAAGGGCAATGCTGAGACAAAATGTCTGTCCGAGGCAAAATGGCTGTATTTATGCTAAGCTATATTTCAAAGGATCTGGCTCCCAACATTGGAGCTTGTTTCTTTTGTCTTGATTGATTAAGTACCTTACATTTTTCTTTCAATGTTTTGTTTATCCCTTCTTTATTGATTTCTTTGTCATTGCAACTTCATGATTTATCTGTTAGTTTAGCTATGGAAATCTCCACCTGTGTAATTCTGCTACTATGGCCTGCTAATATGATTTTAGTTTACTTATTTCTATATGTATGGATTCTCTAACCTTCTAATAGAGTACTTCTTTGAGTTGGTTGAATTTTTATCTATACTTTTTTTAATTTCTCAGATTTCTCAGTGATTCCCTGATTTCAATTGCTAAAACACTACATGCTGAATTTAGGCCCTCATCTATTAGACTCATACATTTTGGTGGCTTTAAAAATTTGTTAGGAATTCTCTCCATATGCTCAGTTGTAAGTATCTTTCTTAGTTTCCTCCTTGGTTTTTGCATTTGTTGGGTTGGAATGCTGGAGTACTATGGTGTTTAAAAGTTGTCTACTGAACAGTTTGTTTAGCATTTGGGTATCTTTTTTAGAGTTTTTATTTTACTAGAAAAACTAGGCTATCTATGTATGATAGAGGTTTTGCAAACAACTTATTTGATTTGTTTTTCTGGGTATTGGGCTGTAAATTATCTACAGGAAAAAAATGCTAGGTGCTATCCGTCTATAATTATATGGTATACACTCCTAAGAATATACCCTAGGAACCCCAAAATCAATGCAAAAGTTCCTTCCTTATACCTATACTTATTGCAGCACTATTTACCATAGCAAGACTCTGGAAACAACCAAGATGCCCTTCAACAGATGAGTGGCAAAAAAACTGTAGTACATATACACAATGGAATATTATGCAGCCATCAGGAGAGATAAAGTCATGAAATTTTCCCATACATGGATGTACAAGGAATCTCTCATGCTGAGTGAAATAAGTCAGAGAGAGAGAGAGAAAAAGATGCAGAATGGTCTCACTCATCTATGGATTTTAGAGAAAAATGAAAGACATTCTAGCAATAATTTTGAGACATAAGAGAGGAGGGTTGGAAGTTACAGCCCACTTCAAGAACCTCACCACAAAAACTGATGAGTTTAGTTAGAGAAATAACTACATTGCGAACTATCCTAACAATGAGAATGTATGAGGGAAATAGAAAGCCTGTCTAAAGTACAGGTGAGTACGGGGTGGGAAGGAGGAATATTTGGGACATTGGTGGTGGGAATGTTACACTGGTGATGAGGGGTGTCCTCTTATATGACTGAAACACAATCACAATCATGTTTGTAACCGTGTTTAAATAAAAGTATTATTAAAAAAGAATTATATGTTATAAATAGAAATATCTAAAATTTGGTGTTTGGTGAATGAAGGGTGGATGGGTGGAGACCAGTAACCTAACCTGATAGCAAAGACCTGGAGTCTTTACTAAAAGAATAATGGTGGTTTAAGGTGGGGGTCCTTGGCATAGACTCTGGTGTATTTAAAGGGGGCTTCTGGGAGTCCCTGGGCTCCCTTGCCAAGCTAAGATTTTCTCAGTTTGTGAAATTGATAGTGGATTGTCAGATTCCACTGACCTTACCTGAGCATACAAGCAGTTCTTTTTTCTGAGTTTACATCTAAAAGACTTGATTTTATAGCAATTGAGGGAACATAGTAAATTAAATGACTATATTACAAGATAGATTTATGTTATTGGATTTCTCCATTTTAATATATGTACATTTATACATAAAACAGTGAGTAGAGATAAAGTATCATACTTATAATTCAGCTTTGTTCATGGTCAGGAAGCAAAACCAGATGAGAAGTAAACGAAAGATTGAGTTGATTTTCCATTCAAGGACTCAATCAAGAAATGTAAAAGAGAAAAGAGGCAATTCATATAAAAAGAAAGTTGCATAAGTGACAGAAATTTGAATATAAAAATATTGCTTACTGTAGCAGAAATATGAATCTTGGTGTCATTCCTGATTTTTTTTTTGCTTAATAATTATCTCTTTACCTTGAAAATTGTAAGCAACAATACTCGGTTTGATCATTTTTTTATGTAATTTCAACTCTATACATTTATTTTCACCCTGATTTTCTTTCAATTTTCTTTTCTCTTCTTTTCATTTCATTTCACTTTCTTTTCTTTTAGTTTCAAGGCCACACTTAGTGACACTCAGGAATTACTCCTGGCTCTGTGCTCAGAAATTACACCTGGCAGGCTCGTGAACAATGTGGGATGCAGAGGATTGAACCGACCCATTGGCTATCACTATTGTACCCCCTCTAATTTTCTTAAGAGATTAAGAAATTAAGAGTAAGGCAAAATATTTAGAGATTAAGAGTAAGGTAAACACTGACATGGGAACCATGTTGATGATAATAATAGAAGATAGTGTAAATTGGTACAATTATTTCTAGTAGAAATTTTGCAATCACAAAAGAGAGAAATGAGGCTAAGATTATTCCAAATACCATTTTATTAAAATGTTTAAATCCTTTCTAATGTTATCATTATATCAATTATAATGATAGCTCTATATTCATTTATGTTTTTATCTTTTCTGCTTTTTTACAATTATTTTACACTAAGTGAAGAACAAAAGTTAAGAAAGTTAAGCTGGAGCTGGAGCAATAGGGTGTTTGCCTTGCATGTGGATGACTAGGATGAACCTAGATTAAAATCCTGGCATCCTATATGGTCCCTGAGCTAGTCAGGAGGAATTTCTGAGTGCAGATCCAGGAGTAGTTCCTCAGCACTAGCAGGTATGACTCTCACCCCCGAAAGTTAAACATATTTATTGGTCCTTAAAGAAACAGGGCTAAATGTTAAGGGTAAATTACCCTTAATGAATTTAGTAAATTACCTTAATGAAAGACCTTGTTTCATTTTCAGATCTATTTAAAAAATATAGTTTGTGTTCACTGTATGCTCAGAACTGTATTCTTGTCATTGTTATCTGATAAATTGATCTTTTGATTAATAATTATAACAGATTAGTTTTATGCAACTGAGATTATCTATTTGTCTATCTACCCTTTTATCTATTTCTTGTACCTTTTAAATACAATCTTAGCAAGACTTCCAGAAGCATCAAGAACAGAGCTACATGTTTGATACCTGATAATCTAACAGAATATTTGGGGAACTGAGTATACTACTGATGCATATAGAATTCTATTTGTCTCATTCACTACCCACTACCATTTTCATGATAGTTGTGTATGTAGTTATTGTATCTAACTTAACTCACCATTCTTTGTGGTAAGCTTCATACTTGTGGACCAGTCCTTTCATTCTTCATCTCTATTGTCTCTGTATATTATTATAATAAAGTCTTTTATTTTTCTAAAATTCTGTAGATGAGTGAGAATATTCTGTCTTTTTCTCCCCTTCTATCTTATTTCATGCAACATAATTTCCATTTCCATCCATGTATAGGAAAATTTTATGCCTTCACTTTCCTGATGGTTGCATAGTATTCCATTCTGTATATGTATCACATTATCTTTAATGACTCATTTGTTGTTGGGCATCTGGGTTGTTTCCAGATTCTGTCAAAAGGACACGGAAGAAAAAAAATGTAAAACCTGGAAACTGGGGCCAGAGCAATAGCAAGGGACATTTGCCTTGCACATGGCTGACCCAGGAAAAACCTTGGTTAGATCAAGGTATTGCATATGGACCCCTAAGCCAGGAGCGATTTTTGAGCGCATAGATCCTGATTGTCACTGGGTTACTGGCTAATTCTGGAATAAGCAGATTTTACTCTATTTAGGAAAATATTTATTTGCTTGTGCTTGTCTTTGATAAGCTGACAATACCTCTGGATTGATCCCTTAAAACTGCCTGTTCTTAATCCATGGGGTTAGTTTTACTCTTCCCAATAAAGACCTGGGGTCAGAGAGACTGCTTGCAGTTTTGATTCCACTACTAGCCTGTCTGCCTGAACTGATGAATTAAAAATACCTCTGGATAGGTCTCCTAAAACTACCTCCTATCCATTCATGGGAGTTGGTTCTACTCTTCCCAATAGACCTTAGTTCAAAGAGATTGCTTGCGGTTTCGGTTCCACAACTAGTCTATCTGTTTTTGGTATCTTTTACCTGCTGGGCAGGTTTTTATCTATCTATCTATCTATCTATCTATCTATCTATCTATCTATCTATCTATCTATCTATCTATCATCTATCTATGTATTATCTATCTCTATCTATCAATCATCTATCTATCTATCTATCTATCTATCTATCTATCTATCTATCTATCTATCTATCTATCTATCTATCTATCTATCCTTGTTTAGATTATTTGCTGTATTGGCATTGCTTCCAAAATAGCATTCTCCAATCTCACAGGGACTGGGACATGAGACTTACAGTACAATAGTACACACCTATTTATTAATTAAAGTTACTTTGTAAAATAAATGTATGTATTTATTTGAAGTTTTGAATGAACATGTTTTTTCTCTGCAAAGGAAAGTTAACATTTATAACAAAATATCTTGAAGCCATGATATCTAATTGCTCAGATAACACATGCATTCAAAGATACATTACATATTTGTTCTATTGGAGTGCTAAGTGTTGATTTTATAGAATATTACTTATTGTTAACTACTTTATATATCTCCTCAAAGGCAAACCTAAATAAAATTATATTCGTCTTTCAGAGTATTTACCATTATTCAGGAAGCTTTGAAAACACAGCTAAAAATAGGTTTTGCATCAGTAACTTCATTTAAAAAATGCTGCCCACCAAAGACGACAAGTACATAAATAGTTACATGTAAATCGAGGCATCTTGATCTATTTTCTTATCATTATGACAGTTTACACTTACTCATCATGGTACATGTAAGTAAAATAATGTCTTATTTCCTTTGCTACAAGTTCTGAGCTACATTTTAGTTCAACAATAAGCAAATTTTCTGAGCACCACATGTTTTATATCGGCGTATTAGAATACTATGAACCCATATTGCTTTTAAATCCATGGAGGTACTAGTCAAACGTTCCTCTGTAAATTTTGTGCAGAGGTGGTATTACTCAGTTCATTTATGAACAAATGTGGGATAGCAGACTGCGCATTCTTAAGAAGGTATTAATGAATCATCCCCAGATGATCTTCCAACACCCCATAGGGCTTCAAAATGAATCATATGACCCATTTTAATTAAAAATGAATTTTAAATGAATTATTTATGAACAAGTACAGCTGTAACCTTGATAATATTAAACTGTTCTGGGCTGTTGAAAGGTATCTCTAGCAGTGACTATTCATAGTCAAACATGCAGAATTAATTAGTATATTTGGAGAAAAATATGAAGTGGTCTCTGAAGAGGTTGAGATAAATGAGTCCATCAATTCAAATTGCCTTCTTGCCATAGCTAGTCACCAAATATTTGTACAGAAATGTTTTATTTCTGAGTTATTTGGAGTCTGAAAACATCTATTATTCTGTCCTTCAAGTTTTATAATGTGACTAACATCAATATATAATCACAGAAATGAACACTGACTATGCATCATAATTTTCTAAGGGATAGAATTAGCAAACAAGATATTTTACTTAATATATTATATCTTTCTCACCTCTGATGTAAAATAGAAATCACTCTGACTTTGAAAAAGCAAAGAGCATTTTTCAAATGCTATCCAAAAAAAGTTGTATTGGTTCTTTGACATAAATATCATGTAAATATCTGTAATATAGACTAATGCTGCTGTCAGGAACTCAGGATACTTGATATTTTAAATTATCTGTGCTGATGCCCCAACTCACTCTATTTTTGAGATATTAGATGTATTTATTTATTTTTTCTTTGTCTTTTCTTTGATGTTACAGTTGCAAGCATGTGAATAGAAGTCACATGCTTGATTTCTGTGCTTTCCAACATAATAATTGTAATTTTCACTTATGGTTACACACTTTAAATGTGATTCTCACAAACTTTTGGTTTCACTTTTTGCTCAAAGTTGTAGAGTTGTTTTTGTTGTTCACACACTTAGGTATGGTGCTTACATACTGAGACTGAAATTGAGACCTAGGAACTGGTACAAATTATTTTAAAAAATATGTTGAAATTGTTAATAACTTTAAAAAGATTTTTAGTAACATATTCTATATAGAGTAAAAGTTAATACTATATATTTCTATTTCATTTGGGAAGAAAGGTATGGCTGATGAGGATGGATCTTCCAATTCTCTCCTCCTCCTCTTCTTCCTCCTCTGCCTCCTCCTCCTCCTCACAGCTTCGACTCGGGGAACCATATGGGACACTGGGATCAAACCGCAGTTCACCCTGGGTCAGCTGTGTGCAAGGCAAACATCTACTGCTGCACTATCACTCTGGAACCTCTTTCTTCTTTTTTTCCCCCTCTCTTTTTAGAATGATTTTGCTCCCACTTACCTGAAAAAAATGTATTATTATCAACTATGTCAACTATGTGAAAAAATAAATAAAAATAAATAAATAAGTATATATTGAAAAATACTATCTTGGGATCAATAAAAAACCCCTAGTCTAGGGTTTGAACTACAAACAGCACAACAATCAAAGGTCTGGCAGAGACAATTCCAACCAATGGGGCTTCTGGAAACACAGTGAAAGTCACTTATCCTAGGTTCCATCCTAGGATCAGTGCAAAGAGCAAGACCACAATACACCGAAGATGGATTAATATGACACTTCTAGAACCACAAAGAAAGACTTCATCATAAGTACCACTCCAGGACTTGTGCAGACACTGAGATCTCTAGATACAGAGGTCTGATTCCATCTCCCAGGATGGAGTAGAAGTCTACCAAACACCACGAAAGCACCACCGGGAGAGTAATTGAACCTGAACGGAACCTATAGTTAATCCTGTGACATTATACCCCAAGGATGGAGAAACCCCAAAATGCTTAGACCAAGTGAACTCATTTTCTAATGATTCCAATATTTACTGTGCCAGTGCAGGAGGGGAAAAAAAGCAAAGAACACAAAACATTTTTCTTCATTTACTTATTATTTATTTTATTTTTATATATTTTTATCTTCATTTTTTATTATTATTTTTTCTTATTTTTATTAACCTATTTAGCTTTTGTCAATTTCTTTGTTTTGGAGTGGGTATTGAAGTTGTTGTCCCATATATAATTAAATGTTTTTTTGTTTTCTTTTCGTTTCTTTCATTATGTGCTCTGCCTTATTTGCTAACTCAAGACCATGACTTGTATTGTGGTGCCTATCGTTATCGCTGGAGTGCTCACTGGATATTTGACACTTCTTTTTGTACTGTTGGGGTGTTTCACCTTTTTACCCTTCATCTCTCAAACCTATGATGAGAGCCCCTAGAAGGATTCTGCCCATTTTCGGCATATTAGACTTTTACTTTGCTCTTCTTCAAACAAAACCACATAACTTGAACTATCTAGTCCTGCCTCCCAGCTAGAGGGGGGAATAAGGGAGGCACCAAGACCAAGACTACTAGGTAGTAAGCTATGTACAGAGGGGACCACATATTCTAGCATATTCTGGGGTAAGGGAGGAGGATACGGGAGATAGGACTAACACAGAGGTATAGGGAGGACAAAGCGGTGATGGGAACCCCCCTGATTTTATGTAAATATGTACCTATAATATTATTGTCAACAATATGTAAGCCACTATGATCAAAATAAAAACTATATTAAAAAATTCCAAACAAAAAACATCATGTTTGTGTAAGATAATTGCTTATACTTTTCTATTTTACTATATTACCTCTTTGGAGATTTTTTGGTGGGGGGCACACCTGGTGACGCTCAGTGTTTACTCCTGGCTATGTGCTCAGAAATCACTCCTTGCTTGGGGGACTATAAGGGACGACAGGGATTGAACCCAGGTCTGTTTTGGGTCAGCCGTGTGCAAGGCAAATACCCTACCACTGAGATATTGTCTTCAGAGAAATTTTTAAATAGGGACTACTCCCATAAATACTGGCTATCTTGGCTTAATTTTGTATTTATATTAGTAGCATATTATTTGATAAACTACAAGAAAAATTGGCAAAATTTAAGAAAAATATTAAGATATAATAGATTATAATATTTATGACAGACAAGATGAAAAATCAGTAATGATTATGCTAATATTTTGCTTTTATTTAAAAATTTATATACTCATACATAATTTCTCTTGGAAGTGTCTTTAGTGCCATATTCTGTGACCTAAGTCTGTTTTCAAAAATGCAGCTCAGGGTGCTTCTAGTCATTAAAACCAGTGGCACTATCTTTTATAAGTTACATATTTTACTCCCTGCACTATCTTTAAGACCCCTGTTTATAAGAATTCAAAACAGTTCTGTATTTACAATTAGAGTGTATATATTTAAAATACTAAAATAATCTACACTGGCCATGAAAGATTAATACAGTAAAGGGGATCTCATTTTGCACATGACAGGCCCTGGTTTATTCCCCAGTCCCTATATAGTCCTCTGCAAATAACCAAGAATATCTGCTGGGCATAAAGCCAAGAAGAATGCCAGAAAAATCCTGGATATGAACCAAAACATAATATATATATATGTGTTATATAAATACATAACATATATTTTATATAATATATTTATATATTATATAATATATAATATATATATTATATATATTATATATAAAGCATATAATATTTTGTGGTTACAACTGGTGATGCTCAGGGATTTCTATTGCTCAGCACTCAGGAATCATTCCTGACATGCTTGGAAGATGATATGAGATTCTGATCCTATGTTGGTCATGTATAAGGAAAGTGCTTTACATATCCACTGCACTATCTTGCCTTAAATTAATAAATTCCAATATAATGCAAAGTATTATATATAAATAATAAATTAGCAGATATATGTACATATTTCTACAGTTTTCAAAAATTGGCAGGAAAAAATATTTTATTAGTGGTTTGTCCATAGTAATTACAGACATTATTACAGTTCATTATCAAGGACTACATCATTTTTTTTACTTTGTATGCATTTAGTTATTGTTAAAGAGTAAGTTGCAGTCAACGTTCTTTAGTATGACTTACAATAACACAAACAGAAATTTTCTTGAGGGAATTAACTGGGTTTTTACATTAATTATTTTTAAGATGTTCCTTCAGCCTTAGTCTTCCTTAGGATGAAGAGATAGAAAAACAATGAAGAATCGAACTTGAGCAACACGGGTAGGGGTTTGCCTTGCATGTGGCCAACCTGGGTTTGATGCATGGCATGGCATCCTATATTGTCCCCTGAGTCTGCCAGGTGTAACTTCTGAGTGCAGAGCCAGGAGTAACCCCTGAGCACCACCAAGTGTGGCCCAATATCAAAACAAAAAAATGAAGGTAATGTATCTAATTCAATAAGTAGATACTCTTTCAGAAGCATCGAATATACAAAGCATTTGACTGTCTAAATTGTATATATTATTATTTAGCTATCATTTTATTAGCAATAATACAATTTTATTATAATTATAACATAGTATATAATAATAAAAGAATTAGAATATATATGTTATATAATTCCACAGGAAATTTCTATCACTAATGAATATATTTATGAATCCTCAAACATTAATGAACAGTTAGAGATTCCGTTTCACATTTAATTTAAGAAATGTGAACTAACCTAGAATATACTCTAAGTCTAGTCTATATCTTATTTCCAGAATGATATATAAACTTGATATCATTGATTTGTGTAGTCTATCATCTTTGTTCTCTAAGTAAGAAGGTTCAAAAATAGAGGAGTCAGGGGGCCAAGAGATAGTCTGGAGGTTTTGCCTTGCATGCAGAAGGACAGTGGTTCGAATCTTAGTGTCCCCTATGGTCCCCTGAGCCTGAAAAGAGCAATTTCTGAGCATAGAGACAGGATTACCCCCTGAGCACTACCAGGTGTGACCCAACACCCCCCCCCCAAAAAAAAAGCGGAATCAAAGAAGACCTATATAAAAATTTTAGGATGTGAAATAGATTGAATCCTATTACTGGTTTATTATGTTATTTTTTATCTTCAGGATACTTTAGTTGTATCTTGGGAATTCTATTTGCTCAGTCTTGATGCTATTTATCTGCTATTTATCTGCAGCTTCTGATCTCAATTAATCTATTCACTTATATATTTCTGCCTACTCATTTATATTTCACTCCTCTTGCTTATATAGTGATACATCTCATATTAATCTCCTGACTTTCTTATTTTTGTCCTATATATTTCTAATATATCCAGTTGCCCTCTTTACCTCTGAATACCTTATTATACAGTATTGGCTTTCTTTTTTTCCTAGACACTTGTTTGAGGTTCTTATGTTCATGCTGAAAAACTTGCCATCTAGTTCATGCAGTTATGCCCAAATCTACAACAATTTGAACATCAATTATCTCTATCAAAACAGTAACTAATAACTAGTCGTTTCAAAGTTAATTAAGTAGGGGCTGGAAAGATTTCACAGAGGTAGTGCATTTGCCTTGCACACAGCTGATTTGAACAGAGGGTGGTTCAATACAGGCATCCCATATGATCCTGCCAGGACCTGCCAGGAGCGACTTCTGAGTACAGAGCCCAGAGTAACCCCTATCACCACCAGGTGCCCCCCTCCCCGCACATACACACACACAAAACTGATTTAGTAGCATTAAGTAGCAGTAGAAGCCGACTAGTACAGTATACATTGCCTTTAAAGTTCTATAAAGTGACTATTGAATTATAATTTAAGTCCCTACAGTACTATTGACTCGAACATTTTAAGGCAAAACTAATTATTTTTCTTCCATGTTTCTTATTTTTTCCTCTTCTGATTTATCTGTTAAAAAGGAATCATGCTGACAGTTTAACAACGCTGAAAAATCGGTACTTATTTTGTAATTACTTGTATGATTTTGTAGGCAGTAAAGAACCATTAATGTTGTTGAGTAGTGGAGGAATAGGCAATAAGTATTAGTAATGGAGAAGTAATAAATATTGTATTCTATAAGATTGATTTAAAGTAGATTTATGAGGCAGGGAGTCTGACTATATAGGAAACAATAGTATGCTAGATTTGAGGCACTCATGGTCTTGACAAAAAGACAGTAAACCATTAGAGCAAAACCATTCAGATGCACATGTACTCCCTGGACTTATGAAAACAGTATTCATCAGCACAAGTCATCTGCACCTCCTTTCTTCAAATGTTTACTTCTGTGTTTTTCTACTTTTGAGCTGGGTTGCATATTATTGTTATTCACCATCAGAAAAGTCCACATTTTCTCCTGAGCTTATTATTTTCTCCTTTCTTATTCACTTTCCTCTTTGTTGGAATTACCAAATAAAATCTGCTTTACTTCACTCTTTGTGAATTAACTTCTCCTGAAGTTAATTTTTTTTGGGAGAAAATGTGAAATATCTGAAATTCCAGCAAGGTAGTCACCTGGGAACCTCCAGCAACATCATACTTAGAAAATCATATAGGACTTTGCAGGAAATTGACATGTTAATGAGACCAGCAGTCTAAGTCTAAGAAGAATTAAAGATAGGCAGAAAGACTAGCAAATTAGCAATAGTCATTAAACAGCATGGTGTTGAAATAAAGACAAACCCTCAGATCAAAGGAATAGACTTCAGTATTTAGAGATTGAGCCTCAGACATACAATTGATTTGTCTTTGATAAAAAGGCAAGAATGCAAAATGGGGAAAGAAAAGCCCAACACAAGTAGTGTTGGGACAAGTGGTCAGCCACATGCATAAACCAAACCCAGACCTTCATCTAATACCATGTATAAAGATGAAATCAAAATTGATTAAATACCTTAATATGAGGCCTGAAACTATAAGTTATTTAGAAGAAAAAATAGATAAAAACACTCCATAACATTGAGAATAAAGTCATCTTCAAGGAAGAAACACTATTGTCTAAATAAGTGGAAGCAGAGATAAACTAGTAGAACTACATTAAACTGAGAAACTTCTGCACCTCAAAGAAAATAATGAAGAGAATACATAGGACAACCACAGAGTGGGAGAAACTATCCATCCATTAACCATCAGCTAAGGAGCTAATATCTAAATATACAAGGTACTGACAGAACTTAACAAGAAAAAAAAAACCCTATGAAAAAATGGGGGAGAATAAATACATTTTTCCTCAAGAAGAAAAACAGGTGGCCAAAAGGTACTGAAAAAAATGCTGCACATCACTAATCATCAGAGAGATGCAAATCCAAACAACTATGAGTTACCATCTCATGTCAGAGAGATTTGTACACATCACACACACACACACACACACACACACAAACACCAGTGCTGACTAGGATGTGAAGAAAAAAGAAGTCTTATTCTTCGCCGGTGGAAATGACATCTAGTCTAGTTTTTCTGGAAAACAATATCTATTTCCCATATGATCCAGCAATATAATACTAGAGATATACCCTATGATCAAAAAAAAACAAACTACAAAAATGCCCTCTGCATGCTTATGTTCATAGCACTGCTATTTACAATAGCCAAAATCTGGAAACAACCCAAATGCCCTGTAACAGATGAGTGCTTATAGAAATTGTGGTAAATCTATGCAATTGAATACCATGCTATTGGAAAAAATGAAGTCACGTAATTTGAAAATACATTCATGGACATAGAGACAATAATGCTGAGTGAAATAAATCAGAGGAAGAGAGATAGACACAGAATAATCTCATTTGTTTGGTGGATTTAAGATAAATAAAAGACAGTATGGTAATAATATCTAGAGACAAGAGGATGAGAACTAGATGGACCAACCTATAATATGAAACTTACAACAAAAAGTGTATAAGTGCAGTGAAATAAACAATTACACTAACAACTATATGAGAAAGAAAAATAGGATGCCTGTCTTAAGGACATGCAGGTGATGGGGGAGGAGAGAAAAGGGGACATTGGTGGTATGAGAGTTTCATTGATGAAGGAGGGTGTAAAGTTTATGACTGTGTTAGCCTTAGAGACAGGATCCATCCCAAAAAGACCACCCAGAGACGAACAGTAATGCAAATGCAAGAAATTTTCTTCCAGCATGCTGGGGTGTCCACTTGTTAGACAACAACCGCTAGCAAATTTTCAAATCCCATTTTTTGGGTTACACAGTTTTCAAACCATCACAGTTGACCTTTAAAAACTTCTGATTGTTAATATACTGCATCAGACAAATGTGTAAGTTTGACTATATGTTTAGAAAAGGAAATCTTATCTTTACTGACCTGAAGCACAGTTTTCAGTTTATATGTTCTTCAGAGGGCATTTGGACCATGTGATGTTTTTTTTTTGGGGGGGGGGGTATTTGTTATGTGCTCACAGTGTCAGGTTCCAGAAAGCAGCAGCTCTTATTTCTGCCTAGTTCCAGTTTCACATGCTCTAAGCCTACCATGGCTTCATTGTAGCAAAGTTAGATTACATACACAGAAAAAGCAGTTAATTCTAAACAAAACTTGGTTCTGAACTAAGATTTTAATAACTGAAACTGAAGTAGGAACATGTTTGCAAACATAAAAAGATATTTATAAAAAGGAATATTCTTAAAAAATGTTCAGGTTGGAGAATTTCTCATGAAGAAATAAAAAGTACTTACAAAAAAGAAAAGAAAAGAAAAACTAGCAAGATGTTAAGGCAAAGCATTCTCTCAAGATCCACAAAAGCCACAGAGCTCTCTGTTAGGCTGCAAATAGAACTCGGTAGTCTCAATGGCAGGTCAAGCAACAGGGATATGCTTGGAATGCATATTTGGAGGCATCCAATCCAAGGGCTCTATGACAAGTAAGATAAAGGGTAAAACCCCTTTAAGAAGGCCAGAGATTAGATTCACCACTAAATCAGGGATTAAAATTTTCTTAGGTGAGAAGTTAAGAGGACTTTGAGAAAAAAATGAATGCAAAGAACCACCTTGATTTAGGTTTCCCTCCTTTTCAGAGGTTCCTATTGGTACTTGGAAAAATAAGGAAAATTCTACTCTGAGTTGTTTACGAAAGTATTGGAGAACTTCCAATTAGATGGTTTAAAAAGAAACTTCTCACCTGATGTGGCCCAAATATAAACTAGAGCGCAAACAATGATGCCTCAATCAGAAGTTTACATTATCATACTATGTTGCAAATGGAACTTTTTGCATAAAGCACATGGTAATGTCTTACTGTCTTAGGTTTACAATGACTCACTAACTTGGTACCAGAAGAGCTCTTTATCCACTTCCCAAAGAAACACCCTGGGAGCAGAATATGAGAGTCAGGAAACAGAGTAGTCTCAATAATCTTAAAGTGAATTGTTAACCCTGAGATATATATCTTGCTTAATCAATCTCAGCTGCCCTCCTGCCAGTCTTGGAGGGTAGAGGAACAGCCACTCAATCAACAGGAGTGCAAGTGTGTATGTATGATGATCGAGCCTTTGTTTGTAGTAATTAATTTGATGTGTGGAATCCTAGGATGTTAGAGCAAGGTTGAATTGAGAATTAGAAGTCCATTTTAATTTTCTCAACAGATGAATGGCTAAAGAAACTGATACATATACACTATGGAATATTATGCAGCTGTCAGGAGAGATGAAGTCATGAAATTTTCTTATACATGATGGACATGGAAACTATTATGCTGAGTGAAATAAGTCAGGGAGGTGATATATAGACACAGAATAGTCTCAATCATCTATGGGTTTTAAGAAAAATAAAAGGCATTATTGTTATGATGCCCAAAGGAAATAAAGTTGAGGGTTGGAAGGACTAGCTTGTGATAGGAAGTTCAACACAAAGAGTGGTGAATGCAGTTACAGAAATGACACTAACAACTATCATGACAATATCAATGAGTGAGAGAAGTAGAATGCCTATCTCGAATACAGACAGAACATGTGAGAGGAGGAATATGGGGGGCGTTGGTGGTGGGAATGTTGCACTGGTGAAGGGAGGTGTTCTTTTTATGACTAAAATCCAACTGCAATCATGTTTGTAATTATGGCGCTTAAATAAAGATATTATTTAAAAAAAGAGAAGTACAAATCTTTAGACCTGAATATATTTCATCACCACTAGAAGGGATTGACATGCAACCTGAAATTTCAAAAAAAAAAATTGAAATTCATTGGACCCTGTAAGTTGAAAGATTTCTAAATGAAATATTGAGCCTACAGAGAAATTGAAATTTTCAATCTTACTTTTTGAAAAAAGTTAAAAACTGTTCCTAACATTTCTTGCACTTCAGAATCTATAATGTTTAGAAATGGTTCTGAAAACAAGACCCTTAGCTGAAATGAGATAGGAGCTCAATGAGAGAGTGCAGGGATTTTTATTTTACAGGTCTTAGCCAATTTCAATGAGAAATTAGGATAAATTACAAGTGACATTACCAAAACTATTAACTTTTAATCAAAAGTGTTCTTATGTTTCATAAGTATTGATGGTTCAAATGTCTTCTTGTGCTGACAACTTAAAAATCACAGACACCTCTATATTCCAAATTTACATGCTCCTTTTATTTTTGCATTGGATTCTTAGAATATCTAAACCAGAAAAAATCTTGTGAACTGAAAAATTTTGTGGTAATTAAAACAGTTTTAAAAATTAAAGTTTAGTTCAAAGCACAGGTTTCTATATTTATGAGATTGCATACAAATATTTTATCCTCTCAGTGATTAAAAATCATAATTTTATCCTATTATCTAAACAAGAAAGCTGATTTTTTGAGAGTTTTGACCAAAGTTATTTGCACTATTAATTTTCAAGTGAGGTTACCTTGGTTGAAAGGCAAAGGAATGAACCAGAATTTAATGCATTTTTTAATATTTGATCTCTGAAATAACAAAATATTCAGATATCCTGGTGGCCATTAGCCATGGAATTGTGCCTTGGCAAAAAAGGATTAAATGTTTTCCTGCTGGAATTTCAGTTCTGCCTCAGAACATCATAAGAGTTGGTGTGGGGGACTTTTAAAACTAAAGCCACCACCATGAAGAACTGCTTTAACTTTAGTGGTTTATAAGAATAGAGAATTGGATAAAAATGTGAGAAATTCTGTTGATCATTTTTTCAAACTATATTATAAATCTGTTCAGAATATAAAAAGTCATGCTAATAATTAAGATAAATATTTTATGTCAGTTTTGTCACTAGTATCAAACCTAGTCTTGACTTTAAGAGAAATAAATTTTATCTACAAGTGTAAAATTTTTCTGTTTCATGTTAATCAATGTCAGTGCTTTAAACACTTTGGTATATGTATCTGTATTTTGTTCCTAAAAACCTTTGTTTTAAGGCTAAAACTCTTTAAATATGTTCTGGTTGATTTATGATGTGAAGACATTTGTTCCAAGCATAGAATGAGTTAGGAGATCTTAGGCAGTGAGAATTCTGAAGGGTTGTATAATTTGCAGAATTGTTCACATGCCATGTATTTATAAATGTCTGCAGAAAAAATCTTTAACAAGTACTGAAGAGTACAATTTTATTATGCTAGATGAGGAAATGATTAGCAACTTGTTTCTAATTTTCATGGAGATAAAATAGTGCTAAGTTCATGAAGATAAGAGAGTTAAAATCTGTATGATGTGGCTCTACAGAATATAGATGTGTAATTAAATAAGAGAGATCATGAATGGAGAAATTATTACTGTGAAAAATCTATGTTCAACTTGGATTGTTATAAAGATTTCTTTACATTTTATCTGTAGAATTGTTCTAATACTTTTGGCATAGTCTATAGGAAAGGAACGTATGTGCTCCCAACTCAAGATATATTGCTCTTAGAAAACTATGTATTTAAAAATAGGAAGTCAATGTTTTTCCATATCTTTTTAAAAGAAATATGTTTACAGGCATTAGCAATACTTCTTTTGACCAGGACCCACAGTGAATGGGTAAATTGCCTCTTATTTTGAGGAAAGTGAGGAATGTTTGCTTTTCTCTCATATTGACAACTTCAATATGTTTTTGATGCTTCATGGCACTGTTCCTTTGCACGATTAAAATAGGTAAAAATTCTTGTTTCTCTGTAGTATGGTTTAACACTCTCAATGCCATCAATGGGACTCCAAAGCTCTTAAAAGAGGATGTGGTTAACTGATAGGAGCATGTCAAGAAGCAACATTACTGTTCCTGGAACTCAACAAAGCTCAGGGAGTCCTTAAAGGTAGTCCAGCCCAAGGAAATTAGAAATTGTATCTCTGATATAGAAAACAAGAAATGTTGAGATCTGCTGATCTACAATGACAGACAGTGATCTGGACCCTAGCTCTCAGCATCAATAAAAGTCCTGGAGACAAGTATCTTTCCCAAACCTGGAGGGGGATTCTATGGACTCCTTCCTGCTGAGTCACTCCTACAGAAGATGAGAGGCTCTAGCCCACCTCCAATTCTTTGTGCTGGCCTGATCTTCACACTTAGAAAGGCAAAGCCTGGTAAGACTGATGTAGCAAGTAATATAAGATTAATAAAATCACTTACTCTATCCTTAGATGATCTTCTATATCTGTCAGTATTAACATGGTACCCCAAATGGAGTGTTCTCCAATTTTTCTGTAATTATGCAAAATAACAAGCCAGGTTTATTAAGTTATCTGTCAGACTCAAATTGAAGTTGGAGAGAAAACTGTTCTGTCATGTTAAAACTGAAAATGGGCCTGTTACTCTTGTAGGCCCAGTAATGGGTATGCTTAAAAAGTGCACACTTGAACATTAATGGAGGGTGGAATGGTGGTAGAATGGTCCAGATTTACTGTCTCATAATGCCTTAAATTCAACTATGAAGGACTTTTTAAATCATATGGTTTCACTAAAATTTGAAAAAAATTAAAAATTGAAAAAATAGATCATTTTTGAAATATATTATATGGAATAATAAACTTCCATTCATAGCTAAAGCAATCCTTTGTTAATGAAAGATGGGAGGTATAACTTTTCTCCAAATTCAAAATATACTATAAAGCAGTAATTATTAAAACAGCTAAGGGCTTTTCCCCACCTCTTCCCCGCCAAGCTGCTACACCAAGGAAACCCGGTAAGATGGCACCCGACCCACGTGGGGTCACTCAAACCGGGTGATTGGACACACAGAGACCTTAAAAACACCGGCAGCCAGGCGCTCGGCCTTTCCCCACCTCTTCCCTGCCGAGCTGCTACAACGAGGAAACCCGGTAAGATGGCACTTGACCCACGTGGGGCCACTCGAACCGGGCGATTGGGCATACAGTGACTTTGTGCGTGGCATTTCTCCGCCTCTTTTCTGCAGAGCCACTAAGACCAAGGCGTCTCTGGTGACCAGCCTCTGCCTCTTTTACACCGAGCCAGCCGCCAAGACCAAAGTGACGCTAAGACCAAGCCGTCTCCAGGGATCAGTCTCCTTGGACACACAGAGACCTTAAAAAAAAACAACAACAGTCATGCGCTCTGCCTATAGGTGACTGTCCTTCCACTGTAACCTTACCTTACCCTCTTACTTTGTATCTTTGTTCTCATAATTAAAAATAAAAAATTAAAAAAAAAACAGCTTGGGATTTTAATAAAGTCAGAACCTCAGATAAATGGAATAAAATCGAATATAAAAAGACTGACCATCAATTAAATTTATCTATTAAACTTTGACAAAGTGGCAAGAAATACAGTAGAGCAAGGAATTCTATTCAACAAGCAGTTCTGAGAAAACTGGTTAAATAGATGTGAAAATAGTCAACACAGACTCTTGTTAAATTGTGCACAAAAGTCCGGTAAAAATGGATTAAATACATTGATATAGGACATGAAAACATAAGTAGATACAGGAAAATGGGGAAAGAACACCCATGCATTTAAGCTAAAGGCAAATGCAAGGATGGAACACCACTGGTCAAACAATAAAAGATTAACAAAGGGGAATTCATTAAAGGGCTAATATCCAAAATATTCTAAATAAATGGGTAGGTTAATAAGAATAAAATACTAATCCCATCCAGAAATGAAAACAATAAATAGATATACAAAAAAATAAATAGATATACATGTCCACAAAGAAAGAATACAGATGGCCAAAAGAAGCATAATAAAATGCTCCATATCACTAATCATCAGGGAGATGAAAATCAAAACAATGACATATCATCTTATTCCACAGAGTCTGGCATATATCAAAAAGTACAGCATCAACCATTTCTTGCACAAATTCAGGAAGAAAGGGACTCTTATTCACTGCTGATGGAAATGCTAGCTGGTACAGTCATTTTCAAAAACAATGTGGGTATTCCTCAGAAACCCTAGAAATTGATCTTCTATATGACCCAACAATATCAGCCTTGGAAATATATCCTAGGAGCCCCAAACACAATATCAAAAAGCTCTCTACTCTGCATCCCTAAACTTTTTGACTTAATATTTACAATAGCCAGAATCTGAAATAACCCAAATGAAAATGAACAATAGGGAAAGGTGCAGATATAGAATAATCACATTTATCTCTG
>PVKC010001563.1:26188-49604 GCA_004027635.1 Crocidura indochinensis
GAGAGAGAGAGAGAAGAAAAATGTGCTGCAGAGACTGACAGGAAAGATGGAAACTGGTGACATTACATTTGTGCTGGGAATTGTGCACTGTTGAAGAGTGTGACTTAAATTCAGTCATGAATAGCATTGTATCTGTGGAAAAAAACCTAAAAGTATTATGAAAAAGCATGGTAACCACAGTGTTTAAGATAATTGAAAAAATTGTAGGTGGTAAAATCACCAGAGGAAATGAGGACTCCTCCATATACAAATAATTCTGGGGATATTCTAAATTCTTGGGTCATAATAAAACCAAGAGAAGTATTTGAAGAAGGTAGTCTTGTCACTAATTCTAAAGCTGCCAGGACTCATCTTGTGGAAACTGGAACTAGGTCCTCATAAGAGAAGCTCCAATAGGAAAACATTAAATGACCAGGAAAGGAAGATCAAAGATCTTCTTCCTGATTCTTCCCTGGCAAATAGAACAGGACTCTGATGTCTTAGAAAGCCCCTTTGCAGCAAGTTGGGGAAAATCTTACATAAACCAACTGGAATTAAGGAGATGTTCACATGTGCTCATATTCCCTGTGCATATGTTCCCATTGCACATGTCATAAGCATATCACCTCTTTGATGTGGACTTTCCTACTTTCAAACTGGGTTGTGTAGTGAACATTTCATTCTTTCTTGGTCACATTACTCTCTCCCTTTCTTACCCTCTCTCCCTTTTCCCCAAATCTCAAATTAAGTCTTTTCTTACTTTGTAAAAAAAAGAAAAAAATCATTCAAAATACCTCAGCAACTACATTGAAGACAGAAACCCTATGCAATTAGTACGGAGATAGGTATTACAACAATAAATATGGGTTATTTCCAGCAAATCTCCAAAGTAGAGTATTGTTAAAACTTATGAAAAAATTGTTTGGAGTTTATTTCATTTAATTAAACACAATTCAGAATATAATATAATTATACAATAAAATATATTAAAATTAGTTAGGATCTGGAAATAAATCTTTGATAATTATATTAAGAGTTAAAAGTAGGGGCCAGGGCAGTGCTGCAAAGAGGTAAGGCAACTGCCTTGCCAGCACTAGCCTAGACCAAGGTTCGATCCCCTGACATCCCATATGGTCCCCTAAGCCAGGAGTGGTTTCTGAGTGCATAGCCAGGAGTAACCTCTGAGTGTCACTGGGTATTGCCCAAAAAGACAAAAACCAAAAAAAAAAAAAAAAGAGTTAAAAGTAGGGGCTGGAGCAGTGGTGCAAGCAGTAAGGTGTTTGACTTGCACACAGATAACCTATGACAGACTGCCCTTTGATCCCCCAGTGTCTGTCCCATGTGGTCCTTCAAGCCACGAGCAATTTCTGACTGTGTAGCCCAGAGTAATCTCACTGAGCATCAAACAGGTGTGCCTCCCTCCCCCCACCAAAAATAAGGGAAAAATTAAAAATATTGCTAAATAAGTAAAGATCTCAGGCAGACATATATATTTTCCTTATGAGTCTGAAGAATGCATATTATGGCTTCATAATTACTTGACTTCTGGACTTACTTGATAAGCCACTTCCATTTAAGTTCATTTTTTTTTTTTTTGGTTTTTGGGTCACACCCGGCAGTGCTCAGGGGTTACTCCTGGATCCATGCTCAGAAATTGCTCCTGGCAGGCACGGGGGACCATATGTGGGCACCGGGATTCGAACCGATGACCCTTTGCATGAAAGGCAAACACCTTACCTCCATGCTATCTCCCGAGCCCCCTTTTTAAGTTCATTTATTTGCATTTTTCACATGTTTTGTTTTTTAACTTCCTCATTTTTATATATATTTTTAAAACCCAAGTTAAATGCCTGCTTTTCTATTAAATATTCACTGATGACTCATACATAAATTATTTTAATAATTTTATTATATCAAGAATATTTATTTATATTTTGTAGTGGTTAAAATGAAAAGAAAGAAATCACAATAACTTTATTAACATGTATACTTTGGGGGAGAAATCAGGTGGTGAAAGGGTAAGTAAATCAAAGAGGTACTTAATAATTGGTATAAAATATATCTTAATAAGATGTGGACCTAGATTTCTCTGGTAAATCTAAATGATTCTAAGAATAATGAATAATCTCTTAGAATAAAAGATAGAATATTTGATAGTTTATGTCAGTTTGTCTAGATGTGCTGTATGCTTTTACCGTTCTTTCCTGGGATTTGTCATTTTTGCTTGAGTAAACTCCAAGAATAGGAATTTATTTGTCAATCTAGTTCCATTCATAAAACTGTCTTTTACGTAAATACAAATTTAGAAAAAAGTATACTCTTGCTTCCACTGACTTTCAAGTACCTATAGATCAAAACAATATATCAAAACAGAGAATTTTGGAATGGCAAGTCTCAAATGCCAATATTCATATTATGGAGTAACATGTTCTGCTAGTTTTTAATATACACTATTGATTTACCTTGGATATTTTTAAATGTTACATATGTCCCCAAAAGGTTTAGTGATCTGAAAGTATAAAAAATTCTGAGTCCTCTTTCTTTTTTTTTTTATTTGTATTATACTTAGAATTCTGTTATCAATATGTCAGGGTTTGAGATACAAGAAACTTGGAAGTGAAAAAAAGAATAACACTTTTAGGTTACAGAATAATAGACATTTTATTAGCAAGAATACATTTCTAGACAGACTTTATTGTTATTTTCTATAGTTAAGAAAATGTATTACTAAATACTTTTGGCTATTTCATATACTAAATATCCATATATCTAAAGATTGGAGAGATCATACAGAGGCTAAGACTCTTGCCTTGCACATGGCAAACTACATTTGAAATTCTAGAACCACATATATTCCTTGAACAACTCCATCTCCAGTTCACCTCTGAGAATAGAGTTAGGAGTAAATCCTGAGCATTATTGTGTATCCAAATCTCAATTAATTAAAATAAAATAATAAATAAATTGAAATCACAATAAACACTATTCTCTTTAACCTGTCTAAGTTTACTAATTTTTGTGATCATATAAATGTTGGCAGGCAGATATTGAGCCTTGATTTTATATTTAAGATGCTTTTTAATATATACTCTTTTCATTTGACTATGGCTTTGCTGACATATGTGGTACTAGTAGGGGATTCTTTATGATGCATTATGGAAATTTCTACTTTCAGTACTTAGAAGACTATGCAGGTTTAAATGGCCCCCCGTTATACAATCAATTAATATTTAAAAAATGGAGCAAAACATGAATATGGATTGAGGACAGCCTCTTCAACAAGTGGTGCTGGTACAACTGGTCAGCAACAAACAAAAAAGTAAACTCAGACCTCTATCTAAGACAATCACAAGATCAAGTCAAAATGGATTAACCTTGATATCAGAACTGAAATTATAATTTATTTAGAAAAAACATAGGCAAAACACTCCATGGCATTGAAGTTAAAGGCATCTTCAAGGAAAAAACACCATTGTCCAAACAAGTGGAAGAGAGATAAAAAAAATTGTATTATATCAAACTGAAAATCTTCTGCACTTTATTTTTTCACTCATTTATTTTTATTAATATCTTTATTTAAGCACCTTGATTACAAATAAGATTGTACTTGGGTTTCAGTCATGTAAAGAACACCCCCCGCCACCAGTGCAACTTTCTCATCACCAATGTCCCTAATCTCCCTCCTCCCCACCCCAGCCCCACCAGTACTTGAGACAGGCTTTCTACTTCCCTCATTCATTCACTTATTTATGATAGTTCTCAGTGTAGTTATTTCTCTAACTGCACTCATCACTAATATGAAAAAATACATCTAACCCTATCAAAAATAGGAAAAGAAATGAAAAGACAATTTCTAAAAGAAGAAATACAAATGACCAAATGGTACATACAAAATTGCTTCATGTCACTCATAATCTCAAAGATGGAAACCAAAACAACAATGACATATAATCTCACACCTCAGAGACTGGTACAAATCACAAAGAACAAGAAAAACTACTGCTGGCATGGATGTGTTAGAAAGGAACTCTCATTCACTATTGGTCAAAATATTCTTTTATCCAGTCTATCTGGAAAACAGTATGGATATTATTTTAAAAACTAGACATTGATTTTCCATATGATCCAGCCATATCATTCACAGGATCACAGAAACAATACAATAGTGCCCTCGACACTCCAATGTTCATAGCAGTGCTTCTTGCAATAGCAACAATATGGAAAAACCCAGGTTCCCAATAATAGATATGTGGCTACAGAAGCTATGGTATATCTATACAATGGAATAGATTTTAGCTGTTAAAATAAATGAAGTAACAAAAGAGAGATAAACACAGAATAGTCTCACTCATCAGTAGGATATATGGAAATTAAAATACAGTAAAG
Source organism: Crocidura indochinensis (assembly GCA_004027635.1). Classification (NCBI taxonomy): domain Eukaryota; kingdom Metazoa; phylum Chordata; class Mammalia; order Eulipotyphla; family Soricidae; genus Crocidura; species Crocidura indochinensis. Next base: position 30,554 of record PVKC010001563.1, read on the forward strand.
CAATACTTAGAAACAATAGAAATGAGACTTGGAAGGACCATCCCATAATATGAAGCTTAATTCAAAGAATGTAAGTGCATTTAGAGAAAAAAACTACATTAACATCTACCATGACAATGATAGAGAAAAAACTACAATGCCTGTCTCATAGACCGCAGGGAACGGGGGAGGAGGAAAATGGAGGACATTGGTAGAAGGAATGTTGCACTGATGAAGGGGTTGTGTGTATTTTATGAATGAAACCAAAATACTAGTATATTTGTAACTATGGTGCTTACATAAAGAAAAAGAATACATGGCATGGACTAAATTCTCTCAAAGGTCAGAGTTTAGTTTTCCTAGACTTTCCTGGTGTTCACTGTTATTGATTCAGATGAGTGTAATGTCACTCAAATGGCATATGAACTTATTAAAACCATGTTATAAATTATAGCTCTCCTGTTCAATGTTCTAAATACCAAGTGGAATTTAAAAGTATAAAGAAACTTTATTTTCTTTATTAAGTATTTGTTTTTTTAGTTTTACTTCTATCTGTACCAAATTAAACAAGAATTCAGTAGTGAAATGTACATATAAATCTAAAATTTAATAATAGTAAATAAGCTCTTTAGTTTATTCAATAAAGCATAGAATGCTATTAAATTCTTCACATTTAATATATGTTTTATTTTAATGATTGAATTACTCTTAATAATAAACTAAACTATTGTTTTTGCTTTTGAATAATTACAATAGATCTGTGGCAAGAGTGGTGGCGCAAAGAGTATGGCATCTGATTTTCACACACTAGCCTAGGACGGATTGATATTTGATCCCCGGGCATCCCACATGGTCCCCCAAACCAGGAGCGATTTCTGAGCACATAGCCAGGAATAACCCCTGAGCATCACCGGCTGTGGCCAAAAATCAAACAAAAATAAACAAACAAAAAAAATAATTACAATGGGTCATTGCACTAAAAAGCGAGACTCATAGTTTCATAAACTTAACCTAAGTTAAAAAAATAATCTTTAAATCCAAATTGTTCAGTATTTTAAATTATCGACAGAATCATGAGTAAAAGAATGAAGGAAACAATTACAGAGAAGGTAAATTTGAAAGTGCTATTTCTTTTTATTTTTTTTTTATTTTGGTTTTTGGGTCACACCCGGCAGTGCTCAGTGGTTACTCCTGGCTCCATGCTCAGAAATTGCTCCTGGCAGGCACCGGGGACCATATGGGGCACCGGGATTCGAACCGATGACCTTTTGCATGAAAGGTAAATGCCTTACCTCCATGCTATCTCCCGGGCCGCTGAAAGTGCTAGTTTTACAACAAGGCATTTAGAGGTCTCAGAGAAATAGTATAATACGGTGCTTGTCTTGTATGTGACCAACCTAATTTAGTTCCCAGCACCACATATAGTCCTTCGAACATCTCAAGATATGATCCCTGAGAGACAAGTTTAAACCCTGAGAATCACGAGAGTCATCTGCCAAATGGAAATGAAACAAAAAATATGGAATATAATACCATAGTTATTGTCATGTTTGTTTTGGAAATGCAAATATCTCTAAAAATCTTCAGTAATTGTAACTATTTTACATTAAAACTGAATGCAATAAAACAATTATAGGCTATAATAAAGCATTCTATATTTATTTCTATATATTTATAAGAACATATATGTTGTCTTAATTAAATAAAGATGAGGCTGGATGGAGATGAGACCTTTGGTTCGCCATCCCAGGCCACGTGGCTTCAGCCCCCACTAACCGGCGGGTCTGGAGGTTCATGAGAGCGGCAGGTAGCAATCTCAATCACAGGCAGGCTTTATGAGAGATATTATCTTTATTCAGCCCTAGCCATCAGATGTGGCTTCAACCATTTAAGTTAGCCCTGCATCTTCTTTCATCCATGCCACCTCTCACCTACCTACATGCTGGCCAGGATCCAAAGGAGAGGGCAAAGCCAAAGAGAAAGAGCCAGAGAGCGAGACCTGGATCCTCCTAGACAAAGGCCTTGTATCACCTTTTCCAGCCCCTCCCAGGAACTGGGCGGGGTCTGCAGGTAAGGTAAAATAATATCCAGTTCCCCGGGCCCTGCCCTGCCCGTTTCTGTACCCTGGGGGGGGGGGGGTGGAACTATACAAATATAATAAGACTTATGAGCTAACATGATTAAGAATAACCATTAGATGAAAAAAGAGATCTCTGTTATTTTTGCCTTTAAAATTTGAGAAAATAAGGTCATTGGAATTCCATAATAATGAATGAATTTCAAATAAATATCGGCTCTAACATAGGGGGGTCATGCACACAGTGAATTTTGGGAGTAAAAAAAACATTAAAATATCAAATATTTCAAAACATACTATTTTAGCCATATTTGGAAAGAAAGATATGTTTTTATGTATTTGCTTTGTACAAGTCTTCAAATACATAAACTAATTTTAGCAAAGTTTCTATACTTTTAGCTATGCATTTTAACTGCTGTATTTTTAAGTTTATTTTAATAGTAATAATTTTGAAATCACTTAAATAACTATAAATCTTAATTAAGTGAAACTATGTCATTATAATCAGTTATAAGATAAGTAGATAAATTAATTGATTCTCAATTAATATGTTTAAGAATTTTGAAATAAGGACAAGAGGCCGACTTGATAAACAGACTATACTAAATACCAAATATATGATCAAATAAAAACAGAAACTCTACTACTTGCTTAATTATAAGAATCAGATGCAAAAAAAAAAGGCTTCTTTTATTTCATGCATCCTTGAATAAAATAAAGGCAAATATTAAGTCAGTTAAAATCGTTGATATGGGATAAATCTATGTGAACTTTAGCATTCTATATATAAAATATTTAAGCACCATGATTACAAGCATGATTGTAGTTGGGTTTCAGTCTAACCAGAATACCCCCTTCAAGGACCAGTATCCCTTCATATTTTGAGTAGCTGATGAGAACTGACATCATTTTTTCTGTCAATTATGCATAACCTAATACCTGTACTCTGGAGTCTCTTTCAGTTCCTGTTTGTGGCCTAGGGTTCTCTGTTGAGTATTAACTACTTTTGATTTTTGACAGCTTGCCCTTTTAACAAGGTGAGCGAAAGGTTATATCTACCAGGGATACACCAAGTATATCTTAAGAAAAATTGGGCCAATATTTTTATTGTTGCACATTGGAAATATTATGAAATAGAGAAATATTTTACATAATTGGCATTAAGAAAACACTTTAAAAATATAGCTATCGGGGGCCGGACGGAGGCACTGGAGGTAAGGTGCCTGCCTTGCCTGCACTAGCCTAGAACAGACAGCAGTTCATTCCTCCAGTTTCCCATATGGTCACCCAAGCCAGGAGCGACTTCTGAGCTCATAGACAGGAGCAACCCCCGAGTGTCACCGGGTGTGGCCCAAAAACAAAAAATATAGCTATCAACATTGTTGCAAGTACTAAATATGAATTTTACTTGTTTGTACATATTAAAATGACAAAATAATCCCTGTATCTTAAAAGCAATTCTCAGAAAATATTCAATATATATTCAAAATATTCTAAATATTAAATTTGAAATATTAAATATGCATGTTAAATATATATAGAATATCAAGTATTAAAAAGATGCCTTTTCATTTCCAGAAGCTAAACAATTTACAGAAAAAATATAAAATATATAATTTTACAAGTATTTTAAAAGTAAAGTTAGGGGCCCAGGAGATAACATGGAGGTAAGGCGTTTGCCTTTCATGCAAAAGGTCATCGGTTTAAATCCCGGTGCCCCATATGGTCCCCCGTGCCTGCCAGGAGCAATTTCTGAGCATGGATCCAGGAGTAACCCCTGAGCACTGCCGGGTGTGACCCAAAAACCAAAAATAAATAAATAAATAAATAAAAGTAAAGTTTAAATTCTTTCAGTATTGCTGCATTTTATTTAATCTTTAAAATATATAATTGAATCACTGACCTGAACTTGAACCCAGCTAAAAGATTCATAGTGCAGTGAAATAAAAAAAAGTTATTTCATAAGTACTCTTGAATATTTAAAGTGACTTTGTTCACTCTATTGTTTCAACAGTCAAGAGAGTACTTTATCTTTTGTGCAAAACAAAGAACTATGCTACTAAACTTACTTTTATTTTTTGGTTTGTTTTTGTTTTGGGGCCACATCCGGTGATGCTCAGGGGTTACTTCTGGCTATGCACTCAGATATTGCTCCTGGCTTGGGGGACCATATGGGATGCCTGGGATTGAACTTAGTAAGGTTCGTCCTGGGTTAGCTGCATGCAAAGCAAGCTTTTGGATTTTGCTATTGTTGTTATTTGTTTGCTTTTTAAGGTTTTGTGATTACACCAGTTGGTGCTCCTGGCAGGCTTGGAGCATTTTATGGAATTCAGGTGATTGAACCATTTGCAAGGCAAATGCACTACCTGCTGTGCTATTGCTCTGGGCCTCTGGTCCTCTTTTGGATTTGCCTTTTTTTTTTTTTTTTAATCTTCGTTTGTTTGCTTTTGTTTTGTTCTGTTTTGTTTTGTGGCCACAACCAGCTGTGCCTATGGCTTACTCTAGGCTCTAATCTTAGGTTTCACTATTATCAATTCTAAGAACTGAACTGGATTTGACTGTGTGCAAGATGAACACCTATTCAACTTGACAATCTCTCCAGCCCCAATTAAAATTAATTTAACTCCTGAGTTTTTGTAAATATCTGACCATGCTTCCAAATGAGGTGAATAATCATAATATTTTCTTCATATTTTTCATAATATACAATTTAAAGATTATCCAATAAGTCACTGAAGATTTTACTACTTCAGTGTTTTCTATGGTTATTTGTCCTTGTATTGTTTCAAGGGAACTTTACTATTTTCTAAATCACATCTCTTGTTTCATTAACATTAGACATAACATGTGAAAGTAACCAAGTCACCCTCACTGTTTTTTGCTGCAGAGTATTATTGCAATTCTCTTAGGCACTTACATTTGCCATAAAATACTGTAACACTCCTGAAGTAATTAAACTGGACATACAGAAGAAATGTTCTTTCTTGCAGTGTTTTTGGAGGTCTTGGAGAAGTGTAATTTACAGAGATTTATTTGGTGGGGATAGTGGAACTCTAATGTGCTTCATTACTGTATCTCTATCTGCACAAAAGCCTTCAGGATGGACTTTAGATAAACAACTATGATAACCTTCACTGAACTATTCTTAAGAAACTTCCCAGTTTATTCTCTTTTTGCTCTTTTTTTTTAATTTTTTTATTTAACTACCATGGTTACTAATATGTTCTTTTATTTTATAATTCTTTCTTTCTCTTATATTTTACTTACCCTATCTGTTCCCCCTCACTTTCCTATGTCCTTGAAGCTACTAATATGCTAAATATAAAAATAATGTATATATATGAAAACTAAAATTAGCCCCATACCCGAAGAACATTTCATTATAATACAAAAACCATTAAAATGAATAATGCTTATGTAGTTGTAATAACCACAATTTTTTCACAAAATTCATGCCTAATCTCTCTCAACCTATTTTGATGTTTTTAAGACATATGTAGATAAGTGATTTTGATTCATATTCCAAAATAGTGTACAATTTATTCTCTTTTTATTTCAGAGCAACTGATAGGTTTTTGAAAATACGGATCTTAGTTGTGTATGGCTAGGAAACTTTATTAACATAAATTAAATTCTTTGTGACACATTTGTATGCAGTTTTATGATGAACAAGACATCTAGAAAGGCAGCAATATTAGAAAATAATATATTTTCTCAAAATTTTATAATCAATTATTTTATTTTAATAAAATACAGTATTTGAAAATCACAAGTAATGTTTTCTATTTTATTTCATTATATTTTAGAAACTAATGTAGATAGGACGCACTAGAAAGTATAAGAAATGACTTAATAACATATAGTTCACATTTTATAAGTCTTTGGGTATCAGACTAAGGGCTTATGTTGATGGTCCTTTTGCGTAATATTGAGTCATACTAATAAAGGGCATATTTTCATCTAAGTGACTGACAGTAAGTGGGCCATGGGCCATAGGATCACACTTATTTAGTTAACACTAGCTGACAGTTACATTTTGGAAGTCAGACAAAAAGTAAAATAAAAGTAAAAGGAGCATTACAATTTAATTTCCCTAAAATAATTGTATACTGCTGCAGATGTCTTGAGTCCCTAAGCAATACCTTAGAGGGGTCAATAAACTTTCTCAAGAAGAAAGCAGGTACAGGAGCGGATGAATATGAAATATGAAATAATTGAGACTACACAAAATGCATTATATGGGGACCCACATCTATGAGATGAGAGACAACCTTTACTTTTCAGCTAAGGACATTTTAAGTACAACTCTGGTATGAAAGGTGTTGCCAGGGGAACAAAGGGCAGAGGATAAAAGGAAGGCTAATTTCTTACATATCAAAGTAGTTCCTGGCCCTAGGAGTCATTACTGATGTAAATTAAGGAATGGCAGGAAATCCTGGTTTTCTCCTGATAACAAATATTCTTAACCTGAGGGAAATAGTATTCTAGCTAGGGGCAAAGACCCACTTTCTATGATCTGGTAATAGAAAGAGACAAAACTAAAGAAAGGGGTACAGAATTAAACCTAGTAAAATAGCCTAATTCTACACTGACCAAACCTGTTTGTAAGCAGGTATTCAAAGTGACAGGAAAAGTCCCTGAGGCAGTCATTCTGCTGTGGTGCTCAAAGGCATGGAGAGAAGACCATTGTCTTGAAGATGCTATGTTTTGACTTGGCCTTAGAAAGCATATAGGCTGACAGAAAGAGAAGAATCTGGCTTGGCTTTGAGATGCAAATATACTTAGCCAGCAGAGAACTTCTAGCAATTTTCTTTGGTATTGAAATTGCTTTATGACTGAAGGGTAACTAAGGCTGAGTTTCTATAGTATAGTAGAAAGGAATTAAAGGGAAATGTTAAATCATTGCCATATAAGAAGTATGACAGAAATATCGCCAGTGATCCATGCAGGGGTTAAGAAAATAACCTCTCCGAAGGGCTTTCTGGCAGAGATATTTCATGGGGAAAAACCAGACACTACCAGGAAAGCTGACCAGACACCTCGGGTGTGTGTTAACCTTAAATGCATACCTGTTACGGGGAGTGACAGTATGCAAGAAGATGTTTACAGAAACCTGCTTTTACAAATTTTTGCTAATGACCTATAACATTAAAAATTCTAAAGTGTCTCAAGAAAATGATTTTGGGAAAATAAAACTATAATATAGAAATAGAACACAAGTAATAGAACAATTTTTATGAAAAGATAACTTGTTCTGCTTGTTTTAAATATTCACATTATTTGCTCCATTGAGTTAGAGTATAATATTCAGCACATCATTTTAATATATATCATATGCTAAAAGTTTTCACTGCAGTAATATGGGGAGACATTTTCAATTTTTAGTATTTAGAGTATTAATAATCCCTTTTAGATAATGGAAGGTATGGACTGGAAAGAATAATAAAAGGAAATAATTATGATGAAAATGAGTCAAATAAGTATATTTCCAAATTTCTGGTACCTTTAGAACTGGGAGTGCTTTTGCCACTGTTGCTGAAACAGTATTTTTTCTTTCTTCTTTCTAACTTTATTCCAGTTTTTTTTCTTGTTATAAGGTCTTTATCATTCTATTCTGTGACACAGCATATACTTCTTCCACAAAGTTTATAGCTTAATGATTCAGTAAAGATAGTCGCATTGTCAGTGCCATGTCAATATCATTGTACAGATGGAACTTACTCAAATGCACATCCAATATTTTCATTCATTGCTCAGATATTTGTTCATCTCAGCTTTAGTCAATAATTAAGGTCAAACTTAGAGATACCCAAAAAATGTAAGTACCATTCTTGCACATTTGAGGCAACAACTTGACATATGTTTCCAAAGTCATGTGATGAGTGCTATTAATGCACTGAGGATTAAAGCAACATTAATGATTAATAAGAGTAGCACTTATTCTGAGGAGAAAAGCCAAAATCCTCAGAACAGAAGCAGGCAAAATTATGTAAATGAGTTATAGAGTTCAGATAAATTTATTTAAAGAAAAAGGTGAGATAAGAAATATGCATAGTGAAGCAAACAACAGTCTACACAAAGGTAAATGATCAATACAAAGTCAAGCACAAACAACAATTCATAGAACCACAAGTAATTTTTTTTAAATATAGAACACTTTACAAATTTGCATGTTATCCCAAGTAATTTTGAATGTTGTAAGTGTGAGTCATGTTAGATGCTGTTAGAATTATGCTTTAGAAAACAGAAAAGATTATTATAAACTTTGACTTGAAATAAAAAACATAAACAGCAAAAATTTTAAAAAGCTCTAATTATTATTATCATTATTATTATTATTTTTGTTTTTTGAGGCACACCCGGTGACACTCAGGGGTTACTCCTGACTACACACTCAGAAATCGCTCCTGGCTTGGGGGACCATATGAGTCGCTATGGAATTGAACTGAGGTCAGTGCTAGGATAGCTTGGGCAAGCCAGATGCCTTACCACTAGCACCACCACTCTGGCCCCTAGATTTTTTTTCCTTAAAGAATATTTAAGCCGTTTAGATTATGAAACAATTCTGATTATATCACATTTGTGTTTTTGGTAATGATTATATAGGAGCAAATTAATAATAGATTAAAGAGAATAAGGCTGACAAATAGCATGTGACTGCAGTCAGGGCAAAGAAGGGACCATCAGGACAATGATGGCTTTAGACAAGAACTGGATGCTGAAAGGGGATAAGAGAATAAGTAAGAGACATGATACCCCTTCAGCAACAATATTGCAAACAACCAGGTGTCTAAAAGGAGAGAGAGACAGAGAGAGAGAGAGAGAGAGAGAGAGAGAGAGAGAGAGAGATTGGTGTTGGGAAATATGTATTGGTGAAAGGTATTGTACATTGTATGATTGAAGCTAATCATGAACAACATTGCAATTGTGAAAATAAATAACTGTAATATGAACTACATTGTAACCACTGTTTAAATCAATATAAATTAATCACATAAAAAAGAAATAGAGGCTTTAGGAGTAAAGAGTACATGGGTACTCTTGCATGAGACTGATACTACTTCAAACTGTGGCATAACGTATGGTGTCTCTAAAATCTCCAGGAGTAACTTCTGAACAAAGAGCTAGGAAAGATCCAAGATATCACAGGATAAGTGTTTCCCTTTATCCATGGTCACAAGTCTCAAAGAGACAATTTTTTTCTATGTGGCTTAAATATGAAGGAAAATAATGAAATATTCTTCACAAATGATTAAATCTTCAAGCCTTGAACAAACTCATCTGATCAGAACAGATCTCTAAGACTATTAACTGTTTTACACAGAAAATGTGTCTTTGAGTCAAATTGGAATTCATAAACAGAGATCTGTGGAATTGTAGGTGTTAATTTGCCAATGATGATTATATTTTGGTGAACAGCTATCAATATTTTATTTATTAGAACTATGACATTGGCATAAAAATCCAGCTACTTAGAGTTATGCTATTATATACTTGTGTACTCATAGCCTAGAGAAATATTTAAGGAACCAAAACTTGGCTATTTATTTAGCCATAATACTTCTTTGTATTTTCTTATCTAAATATTAAGGGTGAAAGATCAATTTTTAATGAAGATAAAAATCATAGATAAATTAAGACATTATATTTTCCTGGGGCCTGAGAAATATACAGCAGTAGGGCATTTTCTTTGCTTTCATCCAATCCAGGATGAATGGTGCTTTAAATATTAGCCTCTCATATAGTCCCACATGTCTGCCAGGAGCTATTTCTGGCACAGAGCCAGGAGTAAACCCTAAGCACTGCCAGGTGTGACACAAAAGCAAATATATATATGTGTGTGTGTGTGTGTGTGTGTGTGTATACACATATATTTCTGAAATGTTTCAGAGCAAAAAAGTAAATAAAGGTATTTTTCCTAAAGAAATAAAATAAGACTGAGCTGGAAATAAAAATTTCCTAAAGATCTTTGCATGCTTAAAGAATGTTTAGACCAAGATTATAAAATAATATATAATATAGAACAGATATATTGTTGTATTGTTCCTAACTTATATTCTAAAAAGATTTAAGAATAAATTTTGATTTTCCCTGTGTGATCATCAGAGTTTAAAAACAGGTGTTCATTGACACTAGAATATTAAGAAAACTGATATTGGCACTATAAGTAGTAACAGGAAATAATGGTCTTAAAAACTAATTGAATCAGAAGTTTTGCAGAAAATGAAGACTAATGAATGCTGATCAATTTTTTTTCCTCTGGAAAAGAGAAGATACCTATAATCTATACAGCAATTTTGAATAATTTGAAATATAAAGCACTTGAAATGGATATCATAAGGGCATATTTGCAGTGAGAAAAGATACTCAAAACCTGAACCATAACTTTTTTGTGTGTGTGTGTGGTTTTTGGGTCACGCCCAGCAGTGCTCAGGGGTTACTCCTGGCTCCATGCTCAGAAATTGCTCCTGGCAGGCACGGGGGACCATATGGGGCACCGGGATTCAAACCGATGACCTTTTGCATGAAAGGTAAACGCCTTACCTCCATGCTATCTCCCGGGCCCCTGAACCATAACTTTTTAAAGACAAACCCAGTAGAGATTATGGAACAGAAACAGGAACTAGAGAATGAGGGGAGAAGAAAATAGGGCTCTGAGTATAAGAATAATTGCTAGCTAAATGACAAGAAGAGGATATAAAATATAATAAGTGGAAATAAGAAGGCTTTGAATCAATGAGATTAATCTTGGCATCTACAGCATTTGTGAAAATGTGTATCAGAAAGAATAAATAAAAGTTGAGAATAGGAAATTGCTTGTGGGGTCAGGAGCTGTAGTAGAATGAGGTAATGGTCTTGCATTGTCTGCAGCTGAACAAATGCAGACAAATACCATATTTGGTTCCTGAGTTGGTCAGGATTAATCCCTGAGAACAGAGCCAGGAGAAACCTTGAGAAACCTTGAGTATCACTGGTTATAAAGACTTTTGCATCCTTAAATAAATAAAAATATGTTAAAAAGCACAATCATCATATCTCTTTACAACTTGGGATTTCTCTCTCTCTTTTTTTTTTTTTTTTTTGGTTTTTGGGCCACACCCGGTGACGCTCAGGGGTTACTCCTGGCTATGCGCTCAGAAGTCGCTCCTGGCAGGCATGGGGGACCAAATGGGAACCGGGGGATCGAACCGCGGTCTGTCCTAGGTTAGCGCAGGCAAGGCAGGCACCTTACCTCCAGTGCCACGGCCCCGCCCACATGGGATTTCTCTTTTTCTATATATTGCTGGGTGTGTGGCACCCATGTGGCTCAAACTGTCTGTAACTAAGAGTAATGCTAAATTATCAATTTTTTTATTTATTATGTTCATTATTGTTTAATGCCATAAAATATGTACTGAGGTATGAGAATAGTGTTTATTGACCTCTTTCTTGACTAATCAAACATTAAACTTTTAGAAGTTGATCAATAAATCTTACAAAGCCTCTTATAAATGTTAAAGGTGATATAAGGTGATTTTGTACCCTGTTATTGATGAAATTCAGTTTAATGATTTTTGCTAAAATCAAGTACTAAATGGCAGAAATAACATGGGATATGCTCATAGAGAAGTTTGTAAGGTAGATACTATGAATCATTTTTAAAAATAATAGATAGTTATTTTATTTATTATTTGAAAATTAACATTTAAAGCAGAATGTTTTTAAAAAAATTAAGAAATATTTTTATTTCTCGGGGCCAGAGTGATGACACAGCAGTAGGTGTTTGCCTTGCATGCAACTGACCCAGGACTGATAATGGTTCAATCCCCTGGTGTCCCATATGGTCTCACAAGCCAGGAGCTCATAGCCAGGAGCATCACAGGGTGTGACAAAAATCCCCCTCTCCAAAAAAAAAGTATTTTTATTTTTGGAGTCGGAATGATAGCATAGTAATAGGACATTTGCTTTGCAGACAGCCAACCTGGGAGGAGTCGAGGTTCAATCCCAGGATCCAATATGTGATTTCTGAGCCAGAAGTGATTTCTGAGCACAAAACCAGGAGTACCCTTGAGTGCTGATGGGTGTAGCCCAAAAACCAAAAGAAAATTGTAATTTATTTTTATTTATTTTAATTACTTAACACACATATTTTTAAAGTAGATGGATGAGGTATGCTGAAAAAAGAAATAATCAGTATTATAGAAATATCAATATTTTAGGAATAATTCAATTTGCAAAACTATAGCACATTACCATAAAAAATACATGTTCAAAATTTGAGTTTAAGGAAGTCTGAATATTCTTGAACTCTAATAACTCTTCAGTTCTCATTTTAAAAGAGGGTATAATAGGGGCCCGGGAGATAGCATGGAGGTAAGGCATTTGCCTTTCATGCAAAAAGGTCATCGGTTGAATCCCGATGCCCCATATAGTCCCCCGTGCCTCCCAGGAGCGATTTCTGAGCATGGAGCCAGGAGTAACCCCTGAGCACTGCCGGGTGTGACCCAAGAAAACCAAAAAAAAAAAAAAAGAGGGTATAATCGAAATTACATAGTGATAACGTATAGGGGATCGTAAAAATAGTACATCAGGTAGGATACTTACGTTGCATACAACACACCAGGATTTGATCTCCAGCATCCCACCTGTTTTCCCAATCTTACCAAGAGTGATTCTTGAGTTTAGAGCCAGGAATAAGTTCTGAGCATGTCAGGGTGTGACTCCCAAAAAGCAAAAATATTAAAATTAAAATACTTTATGTTAAATATTTTCAAAATGCCTAACAAGGTAAAAAAAATGTACATACTAGAGTATTAGCAATGATATCAGTAATGGTTGGTGCCATTTGTGACATTAATTTAGCAAAGAAATATTATCAAGACCAGAAAAATAGATCCATTTTTTAAAAAATATTAATTTTCTCAGTGAACCAGCAAATTAATTCAACAACAAATAGTGTTTGACATGTACTGTTCAACGGTAATTGAGTTAAATTACATGAGAAAGTGTAACTTTTTCCAATATCATATAAATGAACTTTCTTCCTTTAGAATTATTTTCAATAATTTTTCAAAATTATAATTCATAAATGAAGTTTAATAGAGAAGAATATATAAAGTTCTACGTTATTTTTTATGGCACTTTAATTATTGACTTTGTGTTATTTGTGCTTTCCAGTGACAAAGACATTTCGTTTGCTCCAAGTCCTTAATATTCATTTCATTTCTCATGTGTTTAATCCTCTTCTCTCAGTTCTATTAAAAAGGATTAAACTTTACTAAACACAATAAATATTCTTTAAATTGTTTCTGTTTTCATTAAAATATAAGCTTCTTAAAATAACTCAGAGCTCAAGAAAAAAAACTGGATGGAATAGTAGAAAATTATCTGATTTATGACATTGAAATCATATATTGAATTACTGTCAATCACTGTCATCTACCAAGTGACATGGGAAAGAAAGAAAGCTAGGATATTATATTAATTGGAGAAAATTTGGAACATATTTATAACATCCTTTATATAACTGTTTTCTGTTTAACTTCTAGTTATTTTTTTCAACAAATATTACTATTTAAGGTGATCCATACAGAACTCGCGTGCATGCGTGCGCACACAAACACACACACACCAACAACACTATCACCTACTTTTATCTTGAATCTAAATATAGCAGCACTATCATGATTACCTATTTGTTTATTAAGCAAACTTAAATAGACATGAAAGTGAGATATTTTTATTTAACTTTAGATATTTTACTTCACCTTTAAAATTGATAATTGTTCCATCTAAACAAGTTGTGTTAACTAAATTTAGTTCCACAGAGAGACTGTTATAATTCCATAAAATGATAATGTCTCTCTATCCCAATGTAATCATTTCAAATTACTTTCAAAAAAGGATTGCAAATTACATAATGATATTGAACTCTCTGAGGTAATTATGTCTATGTGGATATGTTATTATTCATTTTTATTATCTTTAAATTCCATATTAAACTGAAATTAAGGAAAAATATTTATTAGAATCTGGATATAGACAAATTTAAGTGGTATATTTGACATTTCTCATTTGACTGTTATAATCTCTACATTTTATTCATTGAAAATAGTATCTGGATTGTATAAAGCTTCTTTTCTATTGAAGGTCATTTTTTACAATCTGACACTCTTGCCCATCTAAGATTAGGAGTGGATTTTATACAAACAGTAAGTACAGTGAATCACATAGAATCACACACTAGTAGAATTAGCCAGCCTACCTTTAATGAAATAAAACATAGTATTTATTGGTCGAAATGTTGAATCTCAAGAGGCTGAATAATACTATATTGGACATTTCTCTCCAGGGCCTCTATCAGTTATTTCCTGGCTGAAGATTTTGGCTTTCACTCCTCAGAGTCTATTGCATTTTGTGCATTATTTCTGCAGCTTTATAGATTTCGTGGTGTTCACAAAAAATATTCCCCCCTGATATTTTCTGTTTTTCAAGCATTCCATTTATTTTCATTGATTATTATGCATATTTATTTACCTATAATATGTCCTAAGTGTATTTACAATTGGATAAAAAGACACCTCCACACATTGCTAATATAAACACACCACAATTGGTTAATTACAGAGAAACACCTGGAGGTCCTGCTGCTTCTAATTGTCACTGTCCCGTGATAGCTGAGAGTCATATACAAAAATAGGAAGCAACCATCACTTTGAATGAGTCTAACCATAGAATCCTAAAGTAAAGGCATTCATTAGCCATCTGTCCAAGGTGAGCCATTGCCAAATTCTTTCTGGTATTAATAAAGCTCATATTGTTACTTCCATTTATTATTTTCTATGATTCATTGTTATAAAGGATATAGAAATATGAACTGAATGGATTTAATTTCAAAAATGTCTAACTTTATAAATGATTAATTTTTATCATTTTATCTACTGGAAAATTCAATAAAAGAAAATTTTGAATAGTAAAAGAAGTCAATTTTGTGTCTGAAGTTAGAATTTTTTCTTGAATACATTGAATACATGGCTTTAAATTAATGATTTAAATATATACTTATTAAAATTAAATATAGAAGATAAATTTGGGAGTGCAATATATTGTTGAAAATATTTTAAATGTAATGTTAAAGCATAATCTACATACTGTGGAAAAAACTTGGAGGAAGAAAGTAATCTGTTCCTCTGATAAGTCACTAAACTCAAAGTATTTTCTGCTTTGTAAAGTCATACCATTAACAGTAAGTAACCTAAATTACAGTGACATTCAGGTTCATAGAAAGTCTCCAAACAATTTTCTGCTATAAGAATAAATATTGAATGAGTTAGTTATTATTTACTATTAAATATATTTTGGGGCATAGAGATAGCACAGTACTAGGGCATTTACCTTGCACTCGGCCACCCAGGATGGACAGTGATTCGATTCCCGGCATCCTATGTGGTTCTCTGATTCTCTCAGGAGCAATTTCTGAGTGCAGAGCCATAAGTAACTCCTGAGTGCCGCCAGGTATGACTCAAACACAACAACAACAAAGCTGACTTTTATAGATAAATCAAGATCATGAGAGATGATAAGTAGTAAAGCAGGAAGAGCACTTGCCATGAATGTGACCACAATTCAACATTACATATGTTGCCACCAAGAGTAATCCCTGAAAACAAAGCCAGGAGTAAGTCCTGAGAACACTCAAGCTTAACATTTAATGAAAATTTATATGCTACCCCCTCAAGAAAAACCCTGAACATTTCAACTGAAACTTCAATTACATCTTTTCTATTAAAAAATAAGACTAAAGAGTAAGTATATATATTTGGAGGTAATAAGTTTTCAATATTTGGTTGTTTTAAAACAGAAATATTTTTAGCTTAAAAAATATTCCATTCCAAGTACTTTGTGATTCCCAGAACACTGCCAGAAGCTGTCCCCAAGGTGTAGTACAAAAGAACCCATAAATAAATAAATAAATAAATTGTAAGAAACTGAATATTTCTCAAATATTGTATACAAATCAAGATATTATTCATAGAAGATAGAAATAGCCACATTAATTTTCTCAGACATCATTAAATGTATGTTATACCATTATTTTATCTACTTATAGAAATTATAAATTATTTATTTAATTTTACTGAAAATATCTATGCAAAATCACACATGACTAAAGCTAATTCAAATATGAGTTATATTGATTTACATTATAATAGTAAAATAAATCTCTAAATGTGGAAACTCAGTTGTTTAAAAATTGCTGTGTATGACATAATATTTTATCTACAATATTTCTGATTAGAAAATTACTTAAATATGTTATGTAATTACAAATAATTTTACACGTTTATACCATACACATTTTATAAGCACTTGTCAAATAAAATAAGTCAATAAAAAGTGCATTTTTTCATATGTACATATACATATATATGCCTAGAAATAGATCTGCTTCATTTCTGCATTGAACTTACTGCTTACAATGAATAAATGAAAAAAAATACAGCTGTTACCTGATATTTTCCTATCTGATTTGAGTAAAACATCTTGTAAGTCATTAATATTGGGGGAGAGCTATTATTGTTGAGGTTATATTGATGAATATGGATGGGAAATATTTAATCGAAAAGATAAAAGTACCAATGGCATCTGAAATAGAATAAATGGCTTGTAAACTTTAAAGTGTTTAATTAATCATCTCTCTGCATGTTTTTAAATATATTTTTAACATTCATGTTAAATATGTATGTCTATGTGTGCATTATCCATAGACATGTGATACATCTACTTTGAGTATCCTACACACATACATACATATGTTTATGTTTATAAGTTTATGTGTGAGTTATATATGAATATATATACATATAGATATTATATATAAAATGAAGTTGGTTTGGTGTCTCAGAAATTGGAAACTGCTCTAGGAAAAACTGCTCCTTTAAACAGTTAGATTGTTTCTTGAGAATAAGCTATAATGTTCTTTTTTTAAAAAAAATATTTCTCTTTAGCTTACACTATTTATGTGAGTCAAACTCCTCATAGTTCCAACATTTTTGTTTTCTGAAAGAAAGTTCTTATCTTTGATTTTTCTAAAAAAGGCAAGTCTAACATTTGAACCTTTGCAAAAGCGTCATATAGTATGTCCTTATAAATTATAGCAAGTAATCATAATAGACATCATTTCTGATACAGTGTAAGTGCAAAATAGAAACAGAGATACCAGTTTTTGTTGTTTTTTTTTTTTTGTCTGTTTTTTGGTTTCTGTGGGTCAGACTTGGCAGCAGGGGTTACTCCTGGCTCTATGCTCAGAAATAGCTCCTGGCAGGCTCATGGACCATATGGGATGCGGGGATTCGAACCACCGTTCTTCTGCATGCAGGGCAACTGCTCTACCTCCATGCTATCTCTCTGGCCAGATATATCAGTTTTAAGACACCTTGAAAGTGTCAAATTTGTATCAAGTGGAAACCTGCAAAAAAAAAAAATAGGGACCAAAGTTGGGTGCCACTAATTAGAAATCATATATTGTGATGTAAGATTAAGTGAAAGAAACCAACTTATGAAATGAAGCTTCTAACAGAAAAGAGAAACTGGAAAGTGAAGTGCATTTTAAATATATGAAGCCCTGAGGAGGGCAAGACCTCAACAAAAGATTAGAGAAATATAAAAAATACATAAACATGATCTCAGAAACCCTGAAAGAAAACAGACACTGCCAGAGGATGAGGAGATCTGTTCCTTTCTTCTGACTTCTTTCATGTGAGAGGTGACAGTTAATGTTATTTCTCAAGGACATAGATAAAAAAAAAGAAAAAAGAAAAAGAAATTGCAGAGGAGAGCTGCTTCCTGCAGAGAGCCAGAAGAGTTTTACTACAGTTTGCTGTATATAAGCAATAAAAAATCTGAAAAAAATACATAGCATCACCAACGTTGAAGGCCATACATAATAAACAAATAAAAAATATTCATAAGATGAAGGTGGTCTCTAGATATGCCAGGACATCTGAAGAGCCAACATTTAGGAGAAAGAATCAAATATAACAAGGTTATTTGTGAAGCACATGCCAGATCTCACCAAAGGAAAATACAGGTATGATAGTCATGTATTCAAGAGAAGGAAACTCTTTCAAACTCTTAGTACTCGTACTCATATTTATAACATTTTATATGTGCAACTATATTATTAAGCTCAAAATAGATAGAAAGGAAGTGCTCACTTTGTTTCTTTTTTGGGCCACACCTGGCAGTGCTCAGGGGCTACTCATGGCTGTCTGCTCAGAAATAGCTCCTGGAAGGCACTGGGAACCATATGGGACACCGGGATTCGAACCAACTAACTTTGGTCCTGGATTGGCTGCCTGTACTATCTCAGTTTTTTTCTCACTTTGTTTCTATCAAGTTTCTTCAAACTGACTCAAGTAAACTTACATAGATCAATCTTGGAACTTCCAAAATCAGATGCAGAAACTGGAAAAAAACAGAAATGATACAAATATGATGAGAGCCTTCAATAAATACATTATGACATCCTGAGACTAATTTAAAAATTTTTATTTATTTATTTATTTATTTATATCTTTTTTTAGGGGCCACACCAGTTTGATGCTCAAGGGTTACTCCTGGCTAAGCACTCAGAAATTGCCCCTGGCTTGCGGGGACCATATGGAACGCCGGGGAATTGAAAGGTGGTCCTTCCTTGGCTAGCACTTGTAAGGCAGACACCTTACCTCTAGTGCCACCTCACCGGCCCCTAAATAAAAATTTTAAAATGATTCAATTTTAAGTTAAATTTGTATTTAGTTTATATCTTTATTTAACTCTATTTTTATTATCCTTTTTTTTTGGTTTTTGGGGCACACACATGACGCTCAGGGGTTACTCCTGACTATTGGCTCAGAAGTCGCTCCTGGCAGGCACAGGGGACCATATGGGGAACCGGGGGATCGAACTGCAGTCTGTCCTAGGTTAGCGCAGGCAAGGCAGGTACCTTACCTCCAGCGCCACTGCCCGGCCCCC